>ML877108.1:0-16104 GCA_009831015.1 Picea engelmannii | reverse complement strand
TTGCCTTGGTATACTCGTTTAATTTGCATTAGTAGGAATGTTAAATTTGTCGGGGCAATAATGTGTTGATTCGCCAAATAAATAATTGTTTTATTGCCTTGGTACTAATAGTTTAATTTGCAATAATAAGGTTGTTTAGTCTGTCAGGGCAATGATGAGGTTGAATCGAAAAATTAATATTGGGTTAATGTGCAACGTTGGTACTTGGTTACATCGCAGGGATAATGTGGTTAATTGACAGTGCTAAAGATAAATGCTTCACTGCAATATTAATATTTGCTTAGTTGCCATGGTAACACTAGTTAAATTGCAAGATTAATAATTGTTTTACTTAGTAGGTTAATAATGAGGCCAATCGCAATGTTAATAATTGCTTACTTGAAATGTTCATGATGGAATTTAAATTGCAAGGATGATCTTCGTTTAAATTGAAGTGTTGATGACAATGCCTAATTTGCAATGCTATTGTTGTTAGGTTATTAGAATGTCTGGTAATTAAACGGGTAGGAAGGACAAGTTAATGAGGAGAATGTAATGTCGGGGTTTACCATTATGATACGGATGTCGTTGCTTATTTAGGGCATTTATTAGAAAAATGCAATCCGTCGTGCTTATGTTCGTCCCTGATTTGTAGTATTGGGTGGTATTGTATTGCGTAGTATGTTCGTGTCGGGCGGCATATAGACACCTCTTGTAGCTTAGTATTTGTGTCTGTGTGTAAATCCGGTGGAAGGAATCCAGTGCCGTATCAAGAGTCTCGGGCTATTTAAAGGCACAGTTCCACTCTTGCGACACATTCTGAGCCGTATCAGTAGTCTCAGGCTGTTTAAAAGCACAGTTCCACTACTGCGACTCTACTGTCGGATTCCTTCATTCTGTGACAGTACTGTGCCTAACCCCTGGTGTCTGTCTCTGCCTACAGCCGTTAGTTTCCCACCTCCTGTTCGGGGGCATTTGCTTCTTGTTGTCACTATGATATGTCGGGTCGTCTTGATTGTGTTCATCTTACTTGCGTCCTGTTGGTTCGAGTGTTGACGTAGAGTCGAGGGGGTTGTTTCTTCTACACACGCTCACACACTTTAACAAAAAAAAAATTCACCGGTTGACTGAGTAGATGTCCTTAGATAGGAGGGTTGTTACAGGTTGGACCATATTCTAGTGTTAATTGTGTTTGTTCTCTCACTGGGATTACATTGTTTGTTTGATAGCCTCTTTCTAAATACTATACATATCATCCTCTATAAGTTTGCAACAATTCATTTTCTCTATATGATGATTTGGAGTTTTCAAGAAGTAAGTTTGACAGGGGGCAGAATCTGTGAGATCTCTTATATGGAGGTATATATCATCCAGTTGATTTTTTGTGTTTTCTTGTGCTACGATTAGAAGCATATCTCTTATATGACCATCATTATCCATTCAACACTATACTTTCAAGGATTGAGTATCCACATGAAGTATTTGACGGAGGAAGTCTATATTGCATGGGTTATGGATTCTTGTAGGTGAATTTCGAATTGTGGGTCCGAAATAATCAATATCCATACTGTCAACATTGTTTATTTCTTGTTGGGTGACACAAGATACCACACTCAATTGAAACCTTGCATTCCTCCCAGTTGTCATTAGGATGCTCTCTATGGCTACTCCAACAAATTTCCATGCCTAAGTAGGATTTCAATGTGAACTTCTGGGATCCATTTCTTCTCATAACTCTTCTCACCTATTTTTTTATTTGTCCCACTATAGTATTTGGATGTCATTTGAGTTTTTATAGACTTTAATTTGTCATGCAAACTTCCCTCTTGAATATAATGTGTCTCTTGGTTCAATTATCTTCCTCCGAAATTTAGACATTATCAACTTTGGTGCAATCGAATCCACTTATATCACCTCATATATTATCCAATTCCCCATCGTTGAACTCACTTACTCAAAGTCGGTGGTGTTGATGATTCTTTTTGTTCTCATTTCTTTAAAAAATAGTCCCATGATTCTCTTGTATCTTTGCAATTGGCTTCGAGGAATTCTTCCCACTCTTCTTGATTTTATTTCCAATTTGAGTTTGGTGGAGGATTTCCCACGAGGGGTCAGTATTTGAAAATGTATTCAACTCCCTTGACTAACACGGATTTATGCAGCAAGGATGGAACAATGCAAAGGAAATCATTGTGCAATTCAAAGTAAAATTTGTCTTTTACAATTTCGACTGATGATATGTCTTTGATTTCTTGTTCTTCAATATTATCATATAAAAAAAATTCAAACCACTTGTTCAAGTTTTTTCTACCTTCGTTTTTTATTTTTTGTATCAATTATTCATTTGGAGTGAGTTTCTGTATTAAGTGATTGATTGAGATATTAAAATACTGCCTTTGGAATTTCTTCTAGGAATTGTTCATGTGTATATGAGAAGAACTATGTGTGTGCCTCTACTAGCGTCAATCAATTCCTCCTTGTGTATTTTTTGATACAATTAGTTATTTTTCACTCCCACCATTCGTGCATGTATTCCAACCTTAACATCTATGTGCCTTTTATTTTATACATGCCCGAGCTTAGAACTACTTGCAACGTAACCAATGTTGCATTCTAGAAGAAAATACAAGAAGGTTACTAGTAGTTCCTTACACACCCTTTTCTAAAAAATTCTTAATAATGAATGATCTAAACCACATCTGTTTGAATTTGACTGCCCCCAACGGATATTTAGCTTATTCATAGACTATGACAAGATCACCTCCGGAGAAAAATCGAGGGCGAATAGACTGATCATATTGACACTTGACATGTTGTTTGTGAGCCTTGTTGGCCAAGGTTGCATATTGAAGTTGCTCATCGAACTGTTCGAGATATAAAAGACACTCTTCAATTGGAGTATTTTTGGGCAATAGTTCCACTACCAACTTAAGAGAAGGGATTTGGCACTTTATGGGAAATATTACCTCCAGCCCGTAAACGAGTTGGAAAGGAGAAACACCGATAGAAGTCTTGATCAAGGTTCGATAAGCCCAAAGTGTCGAGTACAACATCAAATTACAATTCAACTTGGCCGAATTGATCGTCCGTTGAAGAATAGTCTTAAAAGACTTATTAACAACCTCCACTTGACCATTCATCTGTGGGTAGTAAGGTGAGGAATTTTCTTGCTTAAACCCTAGTTTTGATGTTAACTCGAACATCATCTTGTTTTGGAAGTAACTTCCTATTGACAAGCATAAGTGAACACACCGTCAATTGTGAGGGAAATCCCAGTCTGAGGTTGTTTATGTAACCTAACTCATTTGGGATGACTCACCCTGACAGGTTTTACGGCTTCATTTTCCGGTACAACGATACAATCTAAGCTATAGAAATAACATAAATATCTAGTATGTACAATTATGTTTTGAATATATACAAAGTTTACAAAATACAGAGCGGAAAATTTGCGAGAAACCTTGGAAACAAATGTTTATAAAATATAACCAAATCTTAAGAAAAATGTAAAGAGATCTAAGATTAATTACTAATCTACTTTTACACATGAAGATAAAATAAAAGATAACAGTGAATGCAGATGATAATAATATAACTTAAATAAACAAATTATTAAGGTTAAAGGTGAATCTACATTCATTAATAAAATGACAAAAGAAGAAAATAATACTGACCTAGAATTGGCCAACGTTCAAAAGAGAAAATTGTGTTTGTGTCTTCATGTGCCAAGATGCTCCTACAATATTCCTGTTAAGATAAGTCTAACGCAAACATATTGTATAATTCTAAGATTATGACGATTTTAAGTGAAAGACACTCCACTTTGAAAATGCAAATCTCATTTAAACTACAGAAAGAACAACATTCATATTATTAATATCAGGTGAGGAAATTTATAACCATTTACATCAAGAAATAAATTCACATTGACTAAATAGATCCGTGCAAACTCAAATTGTATGAAGAAATTCAATATAGATCGATATTTGTACAAAGATAATACAATCACCTGCTATTATATAATTTGTAATCATGGACTATCATAAGATCAAAAGTATTAATGAATAGAAAAATAATGAACCATGCATTGATCAAACAATCTAAAGCTAATTTAAATCAATTCATGATCAATATCTTTGAAAAATATAAATCATAATGTTCAGGTATTATAATATGAACATAAATATTTAACTTGCAGGACAAAAGCATGGGTTAAACTATGACTTTATATTTCTCAAAAAGTATCTAATAGTTCATGTCCCAAAAATTTCACCCCCCCCCCATATAAAAAATAACAGAGTATTTAAACACCAAATTGATCTACTTCTCATATCCACTGGATAGAGGTAAATCTTCAAAAATAGGGAGTTCTGAAATCAAATACTAATCTAAGTTCATAATAATAATGTTAATAACAACTTAGAAAAAGTTTGTTATAACAATTTTCAAAAATGCTTTCTTCGTTGTTTGAAACATAAACTATTTTCAAATTAGAAATACTTCATGATCCTTCAATAATCCAACAAC
Source organism: Picea engelmannii (assembly GCA_009831015.1). Classification (NCBI taxonomy): domain Eukaryota; kingdom Viridiplantae; phylum Streptophyta; class Pinopsida; order Pinales; family Pinaceae; genus Picea; species Picea engelmannii. Next base: position 11,598 of record ML877108.1, on the reverse strand, counting down.
ATATAGGACATATTTCATGTTCTTTCTTGAGACCTGAAAATAAAATTAAAATCCAATTAAAAATCTCATAAATTAATTTAAGACAAGCTACAAAATCTTTGATTCTGTAGCTAGTCTAAAAACAATGTAACAACTCATGCTTGATAAACAAATCAAAAATAAAAATAAACCACATATTTATTTACCAAATTAAACATTTGAAAAAGAAGATTTGTGCATCTATGATCTCATAACAACATTGATATTAGTTGAATTCTTAATGATAATATCCCCAGATTTCCTGAATCTCGTGTTTGCCCGAGGAAGAGTTCACTACAATTCAAATATCAAATCCTAATTTTCTCTTTCAAGATCTCTATTTTGAATCAACGTCTGGTTAAGAGACATTTATAGGTATGGGATGTCTATGTAATATCTCTGAATCCATGATAAACATTCATCACAACATAGAGGTTCCATATTTGGGAGCAGTTGTTTGTGTTTTGAGTCTGGGGACTTTTCTTGTGCCATCCTAGCCTTTAAATCAGTCTGGATTCCTGCGAATCCCTCAAAATTTTGAAGAAACAGAGGCAAGTTTGAAGAAAAATCATACTATGGATGACTATCCCCTGCTGAGTCTGGGCTTACACTCTCGACATGGTTTAAATATTCTATTATAATCGTTAGAACAAGATTATGCCCCTGTTTATGTTTGTTCCTTATGATCCTTGACAAGGTTCGACCACTTCTTTTGTTTTTAAAATCAACATCGCAGACCTCCTGCAAACGCCTAATTGGTTTACCCTGCCCTTTAAATCTGTCATTGATCGCTGGTATCAGAGGCTGTGATTGATCAACAAAATTTAATGACCCATTTATCAAATGAATAAGAACCTATTCTAAAGGTTTCTTCGACATAAATTCATGTCTTTTGGGTGCCACTTTGTTCATAGAAAAAACCTCGGTTTGATCACTAGGTAAAATGACAAAGTCGTTTTGGATTTGAACCTTGATTTTAAAATCCTGCGACGAATTAAGCGAAGCTTCAGGAGAGACAAGTTCTTGCGTCAATTCGATGGTAGGGTCTATTTGCAGGGGTAAGAATCCATTCCTTACCAGAAAACTTTTCCAAGTGTCCTAATTTCTAACCAAATGGAAATTGACCAATATGTAAATTAAGCCATGGTGGAATAGGCTAGTCTCAGAATTATGGTTTGGACTTTGATAAAACTTCAACATTTTTTGCAGAATTTTAAGTAGGTAGAAGGGTAAGTTTAAGCTAAATCCTTGAAACACCATAAGTAACCGAATGTGGAAAGGGAACACTAAACCATAGCACCCTTCACAAGTGATGAATTGCTTAATAATCAACAATAAACTGTGCCAACAGGTATTAAACAGTTCCAACATCATACCTTTTACATGGTATTGTGATTTCCTAGACACCAACAGAGACCGTCATGGAATGTTGGTTAATCTCATGTTTTTAAACCACTTGTCACCTTTCTGAGACAAACCAATTTCCTTAGCTATGATTTCTTTTGTAAACTGTAACTGAACATCCCCAATTTTGGATTTGGTGCCATCAAAATTCTTGGCAAACACCCTGACAACTTCTAGGTTAAAACCATTGAATGACTAGATAAAATTCAACCAACCAAACTGAGCTAGGCTATCCATCGCATCCTCATGAGAAAACAAAGTTTGTGATCCATTCAGCTCTATCCCAACTATGGGAGCCATGAACTCATAGGTGGTAAACTAGAAGGAACAAAGACAATGTTCATAAAAATGAGAACTTTGTGCTTACAACAAACCAAACCCATAAACAACGGAAGAGACCGACCTAGCATACCTGATGATAAAACGATGTTCAAAGAATTGAGGAGGTGCTACCATTATTTCCCACTCTAAGTTTTTATTATCTCCAAACAACCAGAGGACAAAAAGGTTCAAATCCACTAAACTCATGGAACCCTCGCTACTTGCCACTAACAACTAACCCGAAACCGAGGTCATTAATACATTTGTAGGGTAATAATTCATATGAGAGATGATCTGTCAGTCCATTAAGTGAACATTACTTAATGTCGTATCTTGACATGACAGTGGTAAGTGATGGGAGTTGTGTTTAGGTCATTTGGAGAGGGAAGGGTTTAATAGAACTATGTTTCGCCAAGAGTTTTAACTAGGTTATAGTTTAGGCTTGATCTTTTAGTTTTGAAATTTAATTAAATTGATCTCGCACATTTCAAATTGGGTTTAGTTTTTTAGAACATGAGTCATATGTCTTCCAATAAAATCATAGTTCAAGAACCTTTTTATTTAGACCTTCAATTAAATAAAACAAACAATAACCTTTAACTCGTTCAAAGGGAGATTATCACAAGAGTTCTATCAATGATCTGCATGAAACAAGGCTTCAATTTCATGCTTTACAATCATGAAATTGAAGAGGGAAAACAAACAACAAGTAACATAAACATATTCTCACAAAAATGATATAAATCCAAGCAAGGTTGATTAACACTAACAGTCACACCTTTATACAAAAGAAAAACAATCAATCCAATGCATATAGACATACTAGGTAGTGAGCATAAGAAGTGATTTTGTATTTCAAATGTCAATAAAAAACAAGATGCTATTTGGGAAGGCAACAAATGGCGAATCACTGGGTTAAGTAGTTATCTCTATCCTAGAAAAAACATCACATCATGAAGGCTAGAAAACATAAGCTTGTCAGATATCCAAGTTTCCTCCGAGAGTGTATCATTTGTTCTGTGTAGTAATGCTATTATCCCTAGTGGCATATGATAATATGGTGTAGCCACAATTTACAAACTGAGGAACATAACTATTTTAAGGATTGAAATCTGAAAGATGGTTTCCCCCATGAGTCATGATAATTAATGAGTAGGAATTCAATACCATAAGCATGGCCACTGCTTCCATCAAGAATTCATATCCTCGGAAAGGTTTACTTTTAACCCAATTGGATGCTTCTATCCCATCTAGTAGTTAAGAACACATTGTATATCAATCCCAAAATTATTGATTTTGATTCCTTTGATAATTTAGGAACTAGTTGAAAATCACAGCTCTGTCTTGGTGACTAGTTAATAGTAATGTCATCCACATAGGTCCAAGAGAGTGAGAAAGTCAGCTCTTTATGAGACCTCTTGTCCTCTAGTTCAAAAACTGGAGGCCATTATCCTAGCTTGGTAACCATAAATGATAATGTCACTTCCCTAGATTATCCATGGTCATAACGGACTGGCTCATGATGAGACCTTCCAATCTTCATCTAGAAACTTGTATGATTTTACTTTTGAACACACATGAGATCCACTCATGGTATTTTGAAAATAATCCCTTGTCCAGAGATTGTCAAAAAGATGGGGAAGCAAATCCAAAATTTCCTTAAGAACAAGGGATGGCGTAAGAATCCTTAAGATCTACATCATTTTCACGGGTTAGAACAATTTCCTGAAACAATGCTTTGCAAAAAGGGAAATGAAAAGGGGAGCAACCAGATTTAAAATTTAACCATCAGGGCTAATGTATATTTTCTTGTTTCAAGACCAGATTTGAACTCTCACCAGTGGCTTTGGAATCAACAGACATTGCAGAATTTTAAAACCAGTTTCCTTCATGATGATCATTTTTAAACAACCAAACAAGACATCAAAAAGACAGGCAAAGCAAAAATAAAATTTACTCAAATAAAAGGAAAATCATAACAAGAACTAGATATTTACAGACTAACTTTTTACAAGTAAATCATGAAAAATACTTTTTGAGGTCTTGACCATTTACTGGAAAAGTACATGGTTGTCCCTCTAGATTTTGGAGATGAAAGGAACTAGGACCGAGTTTTTATTTAACATTAAATGGTCCCAGCCATAGATTTTGAAATTTGGTGTGTTCCCCTTTATTCTCATGTGCCTTATCCCACCTAAGAACCAGGTCCCCTACGTTGAAGTTTTTATCAGTGGATAAAATCTCATCAAACCAACATTTAACAATTTGTTGATGTTGATCTAATTCATGTTTAGCATGTGTTCTAGTCTTTTCAAGTTTAAGCAAAGCGTTAATTCAACTTTCCAAGGCGAGGCATTCTTCCTCCTGAACCTTTTGGGATAGATGAAGTGATGGTAACATGACATTGGGAGGAAAGATAACTTCTCTTCCATACACAAGGAAGAAATGGGAGTTACCAATGGATTCTTTAGGGTTGATCCTGTCATCCCATCGTGCATTAAATAAGGTTGTGTGCCAATTTTTGTGATTGTTTGACATTGTTCTTTTTAAGATTTTGATTAAAGTTTTATTCATCGATTTAGCCAAGTCGTTGCCTTGGGGGTAATAATTGGTAGAATATTTTAACTCAATTCCTTTTTTCTAAAGAAAAAACGTTCATGTCCAATGAGTAAAAATAAGAAGCACTGTCAAACACTAAACATTCTAGTACCCCAAAACGTGTAATGATGTGAGTTTCTAGGAACGAAATCACCTGATTAGTGTTAACCTCTCTTAAAGGCATGGCTTCAGACCACCTGGTAAAGTAGTTAGTTGTCGTGAGAATGTATTTATGTTGATGTGAGGAGGGTGGGTTGATCAGACCTATGATATCCAGGCCCCATTGCTGGAATTGTGCATCGATTGTAACGGGCTGCAAAGGGAAAGCATCTTTCTTCACTCGTCCTACAACCTTTTGACATATTATGCATTTGCGGGCTATGGCATGGGCATATTTAAACATCGTGGGTGAATAGTACCAAGCTCTAAGGATTTTGTGAGCAGTTGTTTCACCACCAAAGTGACCTCCTGCATCACCAAAATGCAATTCAGCCAATACTTTTTCAGATTCTTCCTATTCCAGGCAGCGTAGTAACACACCATCAAATTTTTTCTGAAAAGCACATCATTAATTAATTGATAAGGTGCATATTTGAGCCTTAATGCTATTCTCCTCTTGGGGTCAATATGTTGTGGAGTAGTTCCATGTATCAAGTAAAATTTGATATCATTATACCAGGAATTTGGTACATTTTGTGCACAATAGATTTGTGTTTCCTCAAACAATTTCTCGTTTGTTAATATAGGTTCATTTTCAGATGGATTAACTGAATCAAAAACTAGTTTAAAAATACCTTGACCTCTAACAATTTGGGATGGTTTAATCTTGAGATCATATTCTTGAAGAGAGGTCATCTAGTGAGCCCTCTTCTCCCCTAAATCTTTTTCAACTAACAAATTTCTTATTTCACGGTACGAGACAATAACTTTAGTTCTAGATTTCAAAAGATAAGGTCTAAAGTGTTTTATCACTTTCAAAACAACAAAATCTTGTTGGTCGACCGTAGGATAATTTAATTATGCTCCTTTAAAAGAAGAATTCAAGAATGAGATGGGAATTTCATTATTATCATCATTTTTCTGAGTAAGCACTGCATCATATGATCTATCCGATGAAAAATTGTAGAGGGTAAAGTCTTTAGTAAAATACTAACTCATCAAGGATGGAGATTTTGTTATAGCTTGTCTAATGGAATTAAAGGCTTGGTTTTCCTGCAATCCCCATTTAAAAACAATGTCCTTCTTGATCATATTTTGGAGGGGTCTAACCATCTCGGAAAAACTAGGCACAAAACGTCTGACAAGTTTTTTTTACCAAGAAAAGATTACATAGCGTTTTTGGACAATGGGGGAGAAAGACTAGATATGGCTTGCGTTCATTCGTGATCTATAATCATTCCATTTTTTGATAGTAAAAAACCAAGTAAATTTCCCTGATCAACCACAAAGATTGATTTCTTGGGGTTTAATGAAAATACCATACTTACAACAATGTTCCAATACACCCCTTAGGTGAGATAAGTGGTCCTTTTTGTTTTTTGAGAAGACGATAAAATAATCTAGATAAAAAACTACTAATTGGTTTATAAGCACATGAAAGGTGATATCCATGGCCCTTTGGAAAGTGGCCCCGACATTAATTAGTCTGAAAGGCCTTTTACGATAAGCATAAGTTCCCCAAGGGGTCTGAAACGTAGTTTTAAGCTGATCCGATGGGGACATTAAGACCTAGTTGTATCTTGAGAAACCAGATACATGTTGTAAGATCTATTCCATGGGAGGAAAGGGGTAATTATCCTTATTAGAGGCTCAATTTAAGTTGTGAAAATCAAGACAAAGTCGTATTTCCCCATTCGTTTTTCTTACCGGGACTAGGTTGGACACCCATTGGGTATGTCAAATAGGAAAGATGATCTTAGTTGTTAATAGCTTATCCAATGCCTTTTTTAGCATGGGCTCTAACTTTGGGTGCATCTTTTTCAGTTTTTGTTGGAACGATTGTGCTTGAGGCTTCATGGGGTTACATGTTGTATTATGTTTGGATCGAATGTTTTTAGATCATCATAAGTCCAAGCAAATACATCCTTAAATTCTTTGAAAAGTTTAATAAATGATGATTTTTCTTGTTGTGTGCATTCTTTTCCAAAATTAATGTTCTGAGGGTGGTCATGTGTTCCTAAGTTCAAAGTTTCATATTGCAGCGAGGAACTATTTGTTTTACAATTAACTACTCCCTTAAATTTGTCATGTAAATCATAAATCGTTTCTAACCTAATGGCATATTTAGGGATAGAATTTACCATATCAGATGAACTTTCAGTCGATTGTGGATCAAATATTACCGTAAAATCGCAAAGATTTTCATCATGAGTGTTTTCATCGAATACAACACCTTGGAAGGTGTCTTCCATATGCATAAAATTTATGATTTGTTGATCATCGTCAAACACCCGCCAATTGGTGATATTATCTGGGATTGATGGCCTGAATATTAATTCGACATAAAATGAATTAGGAGAGAAAACTTCAGCAGGCAATAATTTTGATGCTACATTTGCCAACAAATATGCTTCAGAATTAGTAGATCTAGGAATGAAACTTATATTAAAATAGAGAAATTTATTAATCAAGTTTCATACATCAGTCTAGTATTTTTTTAGATGAACAGATACACAGTGAATGACATTTTTTACCTGTTTGACCACAATTTCATAATCGTCGAATACAACTAGGCATTGGACATCTAGGTCAATGGATTTCTTGAGTCCCTACAAAACAGCTTCATATTCTGTTGTATTATTTGTGCAATTGAATTCTAATCTAAAAGAAATGAATGTCTTATTACCTTTGGGATCTATCAATAAACAATCGATACCAGCTCCTTCACATGATTTAGACCCATCAAAGTACAAAGACCAAATTCCATCTTTCTCGCAACTATTTACAATATTCATAGCATGGTCTAGGGCCAGTACTTGAGTGCAGACTGATATTTCAGATTGTTGATCAGTGTATGAAATAGTAGATATTTCAACAACGAAGTTCCCAAAAAAGGTATTCATACCTTGATCTTCTAATGCATTCACACTTGGGACAAAAGGTTCGTTTGGATCATTCAGAACTATGATAATATATTTTAGATAATGTTCCTTGTTTACCCTTAGTTTGTTTAGTTGACCATTGAGTGGAAACCACAAGTGAGACCAATCTATAGAAAAATAAGCATGAAGTTGTCCAGACCAATCCCTGTTGAGGAACATACCATACACTTCTGAAATATCTGCTACTACTATGTCAATTACCCAATGTACTTTCAAATTGGATGATAACCTAATCAAAACATATCTAAGTTCCCCAACCATACTAACTTTGGTTCTATCTAGCTGAATAATTTTCATATCAGATGGTTTAACTTCAACATTGATTTTTTGACAAACTGACAAAGGCATCACATTCGATGATGCCCTAGAGTCTACCATACAATTATGCATGTTTCTATTAAATATTTTAAATGTCAATAGAAACAGTGTCACATTAGACCTCTTTCGTGGCGTGGGAGAAGGATTTGGGGTTTTCTGATTTTTCTTTTTTGTATCTGATGATATTTTATCCAAATTAACTACGTTTTTATCCAGGACATCCTTCTTCTTATTGTTGTTTTCAAGTACACTTTTGTCTAAAACATCCTTCTTCTTGTTACTACTAATTTCAGTTGTGCTCTTGTCTAGATAATCTTTCTTTTTATTGCTAGTATTTTCAATTATGCTTTGTAACATTTTATGTTGTATGTAGGGAAACTTAAGTAGTTTGTAGATTGAAATATTTGCTTTTAACCTCTTGAAATCCTCAATAGGGTCATATTCTATATCAGAAAAAGAAAAACCCTTTGATGTTTCAACTTGTTTTGTTTGTTCTTATGTTGCATTTTTGTCCGTATCAGGTGAATATTTGTTTTGATATTTAGGCTTATTTTTACTACGAGTGTTATAAGGATGTTGGTTATTATGTCCAATTTCAAAGTTGGCTTGAAAAATGTTGTCTGAAAAATGCCTGAAAGTTGGTGGGGATGAATCTTCTTCATTAGGTGATCCCTCATCCTCATTTTCAATATCATTTTGATGTTCATGTGGGACATCAATAGTATTATCAGCTTTGGTTAATAAGGATTGCATATCATGGTATAATCCTTCTAGACTCAAACCTTCAGCTGGTGGGGTTGACCTATTGGGAGGATTTGGAAGTGGTCTTCTAAATGGTGGTCGATAAGTTCCTTTGCTAGAAGATCCTTCTTATGTATCTCTTTTTAGATATACAACTTGGTCGGACAGTTTTTGAAAGGATTTTTGTAATATTTCCATATCTATGAGTTCTTGATATTTCTTATTTAAAGGTGGTTTGGTAAGAATTTATATCTTCTTCTTGGAAGAAGAAGATGGTTCAGTTTTAGGATTTGTGTTATCCTTCAAGATAAGCATGTATTTTTCATTGAGAACTGCTTCTTCAAAATCTTCTAATGGAGTATTCTTTTTGGACCTTTTAACCTATATGGTTGTAGTATTATGTAAGGATTTAGCATAATAAGCAACACTCAGATTTTTTGTAGGCATAGAATCGACAGGGATTTTATTTTTAAGTGTAAGAAATATTTGGTTAAAATCCTTAACCTTTTATTTGGGATTCATTTTCATATTGGATAACTCCATGACTAAGACTTTAAGAGATTTTCCATCTCCGAATGTTTCCAAGAAAAATGTTTCAAATCTATCCCATGAAATGATAGTTTGAGGTTGTTGTGCAAAGTAACATGTGGAGGCATTTCCTTCGAAGGTATATGGAAAAAACCTGCATACGAAATCTTCATGTTCTACATTTCTAAGCCTAACAACCAACATTAATTTTTTATATAATCTTCTACTAACTACTTAGAAATGGGATCAGACTTAGGTAACCATTTTTTAGAATGCTTAGTTAAAGGATGTTGGGGTCCCAGTACAACCACAAAATCTTGGTCAAGCCAAGGCTTGGGGGGATTATTTTGATTAGCCATCTGGGCTGAAATATGTGAATTATATGGAGTTTGAGATTGTTCAGAAGATGAAATTTCCTCGTCAGAGGATTCTCCTCCTGAAAAGGTGGAGAAGGATCAAGTGGTGAAGGAGGAATTCCATATCTCCTAGTACCTATAATGAGCACTTCCGATGGATTAGTTAAGATATCGCAAAATGCGTAATTTGGTGTACCAGTGGCAAGAGTATCTCCCTGTTGATTGGAAAAATCAAGGGGTCGATGTAATTGTTAACCAAACTATCTAAGTTTGGCCAATGTGTCTTAGGTTCTTATTATTAATTGATGAGAATTTTGGATAATCTCTTGTACGTCAATTCCATGAGGAAGCGGTGTTGTAAGTTCGACAAGAATAATATGTTGGCCTTCATATGTAGTGGTTGTATTGGGTACAATAGTGTCTGAGGGACTGCAAATTATAACTAGGGAGCGGTTATTAAGAGGTGTCTTTCGACCCCCTCATACCATTAATTTCTAGTTGGCCCTCCTTCTAGCGCAATTTGTTGATGGGCATAAGTGAACACACCGTCAACTGTGAGGGAAATCCTAGTCTGAGGTTGTATACGTAACCTAAGCCAATTGGGATGACTCACCCTGACGGATTTTACGACTTCATTGGCCGGTACAAGGATACAATCTAAGATGTAGAAATAACCTAATTATCTATTATGTACAATTATGTTTTGAACATATACAAAGTATACAAAATACAGAGAGAAATATTTGCGAGAAGCCTTGGAAACAATTGTTTATAAAATAGAACCAAATCTCAGGAAAAATGTAAAGGGACCTAATATTAATTACTAATCTACTTTTACATATGAAGAGAAAATAAAAGATAAGAGCGAATGAAAATGATAATAATATGACTTAAATAAACAAAGTATTAAGTTCAAAGGTGAATCTACATTCATTAATCAAATGAAAAAAGAAGAAAAGAATACTAACTGTAACATCCTCCTCGTTACGAAAACAACTCTTATAACAGGTGGAATTTTTTTATTTTTTTTTTGTGTTTAAGGTGTGTGCACGCGTGTAGAAGTAACAGACACTCTTGACTCTACGTCGCCACTCGACAATCAACAAGACGCAACCATGATGTTCATCACAAGAAGACTGAAGGCACAGAACGAGTAACTGCAAGCAATAAACAACCATAAACACAAGGCGCACCACGCAAACATTTAACGACATACTGGGTTATGCACAGTACAAACACAGAGGGAAGGATCCATAGTAGTAGATATTACTATTTATGCACAGGAAAGCAGGGCGTTTAATCTTAGTTCTCTGCTCCAGAGAGAGAGAAGGTCAGATAGGCTACTGGCCAACTGCTCAGGCAGAAACTAGTAACCCGACTATGAACAAGACGCAAGCAAGAAGAACACTACAAGATGACATACGACGCACAACCATGACAACATGTTTGTAACGACGATCAACAACAATAAGTAAGACTGACTGCCCGCCCGTCCTACCCTACAATGGTTAGGACCTCCAAGACACATAATCAACGCTCAAGCCCAGGTTCCCATCGATTTTAACCACTTAAGGTCTCAAGGCTGGTGACTGTTCTGAGGAAAATGGAGGTGTCTACATCCCACCCGACACAAGCATACCACGCAATGAAATTTCCACAGCCAAGCACAACAATAAGTAAATGAGCAACCATGTCCTCTACGAGAGGCGCGAGGCAAAAGGACTCAGATAACGACCAACCAAATAAGACAAGGTATTGTGTACGAATCAACTGTGATTGATTACAGACCAATTACTCCATTTAAACTTCATTAACCAACGAGTTCCTTTAGCATAAGGTAAATCCAATTACTCTCAATCCCCCATTTATTAAGTCATAAAATCTCAATTTTACTTAGTTCAAGGGCATTACAATTGTATGTTATCGCTAACAGTGAAAATGATAATAGCGTCGCCATGAAATGATGCCCATAAGACCTTTTATATAACAAGGGCTTGAAATAATCACAATCATCTTGCCTTACATAAAACATTACACCGCTTTACCTTAACATTACATTACAATGCATTACCTTACATTAACACTCCATTTCATTTCAATACATCCCAGTACATTACATTAGCACTTCACTTACAATTAATTACATTGCGATTCATGACATTCCATCAAAATTACCTTTCATTAACATAACATTTCAGATAGAATAATAGTGA
>ML877107.1:5867-17151 GCA_009831015.1 Picea engelmannii | reverse complement strand
TTAAAAAATGAATATTATTACTTAAAATAAATTGAACTCCACAATATTTTTTAACTTAAATATATGCATAAAAATATTTTGCTCACTCTATATAATTATTTTTTATAATAGACATTGTCAAGAATTTTCTGGTTGAATCTTGGAAAATGAACCTCATAAATGACAAATTATATTGCTTGTGAAAATCTATGATGGAGATATATTTCTAGGAAATTGACGCAACCTGCCCTCGACGGCACAGTCGCTCTCACCAAGACCTTCGCTTTCCACGGGCCTGAAGAACTCAACGTTTCTTCTCTCTTCCTATCGGATTCTCTACATCCACAGTTCACTCCTCTCTATTCTCTTTTTCCTCTTCTCGAGGGATCGGGACTTTGCCTCTCGCGCTACCAACCACTCGGGATTTCAACTCTCGATACCCGACACGCCAAGATGTCGAGACTCACGATCTTGCGATCTTGCGGCTTCGCTTCTTGCGAGTGTAGATTAACTTCACTTCGACTTCCGACGCCCGAGTCGCCGATACCTGAGTATCGCTACCTCGTCTCCTCACGAATTTGCGACTTATGAGACCAGTCGCTTGGCTCTTCAACTTCCGAGACCCGATGTTCCGAGGTCACGTGCCACCTGCCCCTCCGAAAAATCGACAGCTCCCACGAAATATGGGAATCTATACTCGCGATATCGACGTGCATGCAACTCTTGCACTCGTCAACCTCGATATGCCGATATGCGATGGAAAATGGGTTCTACTTGCGCTTGAAGGTTAAGTCTCTCCCAGAAATTTCAAGTCGTCGATTCTCTTCCTCTTGAAGAGTTCTTCGCTCTGAAACTTCTCCCATTCGAGGCTTCTCCTGGGTCTGTCCACAATACTTGTAAGGAACTCTCCCTCTTGAGATTTCACCAAATTTCCACTCAGAACAACTCTGAATTCAATTCTTCCATAAAATCACATACGCATCATATGAAAGGATTAGGTAACAAGAAGAAAATATGCAAAGGCATAATGCCAACAACACACATAAAATAAACATGTCCCTGGAATTGACTCAAAGCTTTTCCTGTTCTCCTCTTCCCAGACTTTCCTCGGAGACTTCAATTCAACCTGCTCTTCACCTGCACGGTTTGAATAACTCAACACAACTTCCGAGCAGACAAAGATGAGGGTTTAACTATCCATCCTCCTCAACGCACTCTATGCGGAGGAATTCCACTGCACTCTATGCAGGAATCTCCTGGCTTAGACAGAGAAACGATTGAAACTCATTCTCTCATTCCCTCAGATTTCAAACCTGCCATGCAATCACATATGCAGCATATAGACAATAGGCAAAACAAGAAGAAAATATGCAACAACATAATATCAACAACACACAGAGAATAATCACAGCCATGAAATTGAATCAAAGATTTACTATTAATTCAATATCTATACATGGGGACTCTTCACCAGTTCTCTGAGTTGCTCTCTTCCTGCTCCTGAATGCTAATGCTGATAATATCAATTGAATTATACAATGTACAAGGAGGGTGCCTATATTCTTTTTTCCCTCTCGAAAGCAAAACTGTCTAATCTACAGTTAATTCCTATCTATTAGTATTAATTCTAATAAATGCCTTCTTATCTATAATACAATACAAGTGAGCTCGACTTTGAATGCCTTCATTTAAATGGTGGTGCAACAATCTTCAAAGTAATTCAAAAATGTACGTGCTGGCACTGCCCAGCTGTATCTCTTTATCCACACGCTGGCTCGCTTGATGAAGGCGTAGATGCTCCTGCATCATACTCCTCAGCTCAAAATATTTCATGGGCTCCTGTCCATGAGCTCCTGCATAGTGTGACCATGCTTCTGTATGACTACCTCTGTTTCCCAGCTGGCATCCTCCACTGGGTGATTCTTCCATTTCACCAGGCATTCAAAATACTGCTTCTGCCTGGTCTTCTTTCCTGCTCTCCAGTATGCACTCCATCTATGGTTTCTGTGCGACTGGTAATTGTTTCTGCCACTGGATCATTGGTTCCTCAATTCCAGTGCCTGCTTTATCAGCCCTGTATGGGTATAAGTCCTAAATATTGAAAATCGGAGATATCCTAATGCCTTCTGGAAACTCAAGCTCATATGCATTCTCCCCGAATTTTCTCAGGACTCTGCATGGTCCAATTTTTTTCATTTTGAGCTTGTTATATGTTCCCCTTGGGAACCTTTCTTTCCTTAAGTGTGCCAGAACCATATCCCCAACTTCAAACTGAAGTTGTCTCTTCCTCTGATCGGCTCTGCGCTTATATTCTTGATTTTCCTTCTGCAGTCAGTGCTTCACCTGTGCGTGAAGTTCTTGCATTGCCTCAGTGAATTCTTCAGCTTTCGCGCTGCTAGTCTCAGCCTGTTCTGGCTCCTTGAGATCAGACACTCCCCTCGGCTGTGTTCCATACAAAATATGAAATGGACTCTTACCTGTACTCCGATTCACCAAATCGTTGTACACGAATTCTACTTGTGGTAGGATCTGATCCCAACTGTTGTGATGCTCCACCACCAAGCTTCTCAATAGATCCCCCAGGATTCTATTGACCACTTCCGTCTGCCCATCTGTCTGCGGATGGTAAGCAGAACTGAATGCCAGGTCAGTCCCTAGCTTCTTCCATAGTGTCCTCCAAAAATGACCTATGAACTTTGTGTCCCGATCTGAGACTATGCTTCTCGGCAATCCATGCAATCGGACAATCTCTTTGAAAAACAAATTCGCGATGTGGGTCGCATCGCTGGTCTTACGACACGGAATAAAATGTGCCATCTTCGAAAACCTGTCCACCACCACAAAGGTGGAATCAACTCCTCATTGCGTTCTCAGAAAACCCAACACAAAATCCATGCTAGTTGCTTCCCATGGCCTCTCGGGTATGGGCAATGGCTGATAGAACCCTGTGTTCTGCTTTCATCCCTTCGCATGTTGACATATCCGACATCTGTCAACAAATGTTTTAACATCAGCGCACATACCCGGACAAAAATACGATTCTCTCAGCTTGGCGAATGTTTTGTCATGCCCAAAATGACCTGCTAAGCCCCCGCTGTGCTTCTCCTTCACCAAATTCTCCCTCATAGAGCAATTCAGAATGCACAGTTGATTGCCCCGAAACAACAATCCTTCCTGGATCATGAAATCAATCCACGGGCTCCGATCTCTGAGAACTGGGTTCTCAGCTGCCTCGTATGCCTCTGCAAAATTTGCATCACCTGCATACATGTCTTTCAGATTTTCAGAACCCAAGGTTTTGACTCTAAACTCCTGCAGCAATAAACATTTCCTGCTCAAGGCATCAACCACCTTGTTCGCAGTCCCCGAAATGTGGTTTATCACAAACGTGAAATTCTGCATGTACTCTACCCATTTTGCATGCTTCTGGTTCAACTTCTCCTGTTGACTTATGAACTGCAATGCGTGATTATCGCTATACAAAACGAATTATTTGGGTATCAAGTAATGCCTCCACTTTTTCAATTCTTGTATGATGGCATAGAACTCTTTGTCGTACGTGGAGTACTTCATCTTGGAATCAACTAGCTTCTCGCTGTAGTATGCAGCAGGTCTGTCATCCTGACTCAAGACCCCTCCAACAACATATCCACTAGCATCACACTTCACTTGGAAGGTCTTTTGAAAATCCGGCAGCACCATAATTGGTTCCTCTGTAATATTTCGCTTCAACAGATTGAAGCTCTTCTCAGCCTCGACTGTCCAATGAAAAACTTTATGCCGCTTCTTCACTGTGTCCATCATTGCTGCGCTGATTCCACTGAAATTTCGAATGAACTTCCTATAGAAACTAGCCAGTCCACGAAAGCTCCTTACCTCAAAAACATTCCTCGGCGATGGCCAATTCCTGATTACTTCCACCTTCTCAGGATCCATCTTTAATTCATTCGCCGAGATTACAAAACCCAAATACATGAGTTCTGTCTGCATGAACGAACACTTCTTCAAATTGATTAGCAACTTCTCTTGCTGTAGTCTTCCCATCACAATGGCTAAATGTCTCAAATTTTCAGCCCTTGTCCTACTAAAAATCAGTATGTTGTCCAAATACACGACCACAAACTTGCCAATGAATTCCCATAGGACTTCATTCATCATCCGCATAAAAGTGCTTGGCACGTTTGTTAACCCAAACGGCATGACYAGCCATTCGTACAAACCCTCGTTTGTTTTGAWYGTTGTMTTCCATTCATCTCCCTCTCTCATTCAGATCTGATGATATCCGCTCTTGAGGTCTATCTTTGAAAAATAATTTGCCCCACTCAGGCAATCCATCAAGTCATCCATCCTTGRCAGTGGAAATYTGTACCTGATGGTGACCTTATTTATCGCCCTGGAGTCTGTACACATCCTCCAGCCTCCATCCTTCTTTGGAATCAGTACGATCGGAACAGCACATGGACTCAGACTCTCTCTCACCAGTCCTTTATCCAGCAGATTATGTACCTGCCTTTTGGCCTCCTCATTCTCCTGAGGTGTCAACCTGTATGCTGCCTTGTTTGGTAAACTTTATCCGGGTATGAGGTCAATGTGGTGACTCACACTCTGCATCGGTGGCAACGAGCGAGGTAGTTCATCCATGATGATGTCAACGAACTCTCCCAACAGTTCCTGAATCTCCTCCGGCAAATCGTCCACTCTTGTGCTTGTCAGGAAAATTCTCGGTTTCCTGACAACAAAGAATTGTGGATCTTCATTCTTATCGATCTCTGTGAGAAGTTCTTTCCCACTCATGAGAAGTATCATGCTGCTCACGTCCGGCTTAACCACCTTATCTTTTATTGGCAGTAGTGTGTGTGTTCTCCCATCCTTCTCCAAGGTGTATGTGTTCATCCTCCCATCATGAACAACATTTCTATCAAACTTCCATGGTCTACCCAATAATACATGACAGACATCCATGGGAATGACATCACACAAAATTTTATCTCTATATTCACCCATTTTAAATTCAACTAAGCATTGTTTTGTGACACTTACCCGGTTTCCTTTCTGTAGCCACGAGACCTTATATCGGCTCGGGTGATTAGTTGTCGTCAGCTCCAGCTTTTCCACCATCTCGGATGAAACGAGATTATCAGTACTACCACTGTCCACTATGACCTTGCATTTCCAGCCCTTGGTCTTTCACATGGTCCAGAACAGTCTGCATCTTTACGCTGTGTCCTCCACCTCTTTCTCAGGTTTCAGGAGAACTTTGTGCACTGTCAACGACTTTCCACTTACGTTGTCTTCACTCTCAACATCACGCCTCTGCGCCTCTATGATGTGAGCTTTTCCTCCGTCCATATTCCTCTCTGGGCAGTCAACGGCCTTGTGTCCGTCCTTTCCACATGTGAAACATGTGATCACTCCTCCACGGCCTCTTCCTCTACCTCGAGTACGAGTAATTACATTGGCGTCAGCATATCCGCCACCCTGCTCAGAATGCTACCTCCTCGGCTCAGCATTGTGTTTCCTTTGTTCAGTAGGTGTCTGCCTCTGTTGTGAGGTTCCACCTCTCTCAACTCTACCCTGAGGCTTCTGCCATTCCTCCTTGGGCTTCTGAGTTCTTTCTTGGGCAACTGCCTTGCCTCTGGGATGGATCCTGCCTCGCCCTCACTGTCCTTGCTTGCGGCTCAGCTTCTCTTCGGCCTTCAGATCCATCTGGTATGCATCCTCAACTGTGTGGATGGTCAACATGCTCAATTCATCCTGAATGTCATACCTGAGACCATTCAGATACCTCCCCACCTTTTCGTCATCAATCTCCCGATGACCAGCTCTAATGTTGAGTTTGTAGAACTCCTCGGTGTACTCTTTCACCGTCATCAGCTTCTGTCTCAGGTTCTGCATGCACCTGAACAGAGTGATCTGATAATCTCTGGGAATGAACTTCACCTTCATCTTGGCGATCATCCGATCCCAGCTTTTGATCTTATGTTTCCCTTTGGAACATCTGTCTACCTGCAGCTTGTCCCACCATAAGGCTGCATGTCCCTTCAACTTCGTGACAGCATGTCTTGTCTTCTTGTCCTCTTCGATATCCTCATAATCGAAGTAGGTGGCGAGTGGTCGGATCTAGTCTAGCAACTCTTCTGCATTTAGACTTCCCTCATAGACGGGAATGTCCATCTTCGTCTTCGAGCTCATCCTCGAAATGGCTCTGATCAACCTTTTTGTTGATGCATCCTCTGCCGTGACTTCTTCTTCGGCATGTCCAGCTTCCTCTTCCACTTCATAATCGCTGAACTCTCCTACGCCGACTCCACGTCTTTTCACGGTTTCCATCTCCTCGATCCTTGCTCAGAGATCTCGCATTTGTCTTTCTATCTCTGGGTTCCCTGTCGGCCTACCTCTTCTGCGGGCATCCCTGTCTTCACGATCAGGTGACTGCCTCTCTCTTCTGGGCGGCATGGTGTATCTGCTTTTCTCTGCTACCTGAACAAAGAGAACTCCACTTCCAGCTCTGATACCACTCTGAAGCAAGTTGTGAGTATCAAAGTGCTTTCCTTTCCTCCTTCACTCCTCTTGCCTGAAATATACAGACAATATCTTTAGGCTCTGATACCACTCTGACGCAACCTTCCCTCGACGGCACGGTCGTTGTCACCAGGACCTTCGCTTTCCACGGGCCCGAAGAACTCAACGTTTCTTCTCTCTTCCTATCGGATTCTCTGCACCCACAGTTCACTCCTCTCTATTCTCTTTTTCCTCTGCTCGGGGGATCGGGACTTCACCTCTCGCGCTACCAACCACTCGGAATTTCAACTCCCGATACCCGACACGCCGAGATGCCGAGACTCACGATCTCACGATCTCTCGACTTCGCTTCTCGCGAGTCCAGATTAACTTCACTTCGACTTCTGAGGCCCGAGTCGTCGATACCCGAGTATCGCTACCTCGTCTCCTCGCGAATTCGCGACTTATGAGACCAGGCGCTTGGCTCTTCAACTTCCGAGACCCGATGTTCCGAGGTCACGTGCCACCTGCCCCTTCGAATAATCGACAGCTCCCACGAAATCTGGGAATCGCTACTCGCGATATCGACGTGCATCCAACTCTTGCACTCGTCAACCCCGTTATGCCGATATGCGATGGCAAATGGGTTCTACTTGCGCTTAAAGGTTAAGTCTCTCCTAGAAATTTCAAGTCGTTGATTCTCTTCCTCTTGAAGAGTTCTTCACTCCGAAACTTCTCCCGCTTGGGGCTTCTCCTGGGTCTGTTCCACAATACTTGTAAAGAACTCTCCCTCCTGATATTTCACCACCTTTCCACTCAGAACCACTCTGAATTCAATTCTTCCATAAAATCACATACGCAGCATATGAAAGGATTAGGTAACAAGAAGCAAATATGCAAAGGCATAATGACAACAACACACATAAAATAAACATGTCCCTAGAATTGACTCAAATCTTTTCCTGTTCTCCTCTTCCCAGACTTTCCTCGGAGACTTCAATTCAACCTGCTCTTCACCTGCATGGTTCGAATAACTTAACAAAACTTCCGGGCAGACAAAGATGAGGGTTTAACTATCCAGCCTCCTCAACGCACTCTATGCGGAGGAATTCCACTGCACTCTGTGCAGGAATCTCCTGGCTTAGACAAAGAAACGATTGAAACTCATTCTCTCATTCCCTCAGATTTCAAACCTGCCATGCAATCACATATGCAGCATATAGGCAATAGGCAAAACAAGAAGCAAATAAGCAACAACATAATATCAACAACACACAGAGAATAATCACAGCCATGAAATTGAATCAAAGCTTTACTATTAATTCAATGTATGTTCATGGGGATTCTTCACCAGTTCTCTGAGTTGCTCTCTTCCTGCTCCTGAATGCTAATGCTGATAATCTCAATTGAATTATACAATGTACAAGGAGGGTGCCTATATTCCGTTTTCCCTCTCGAAAGAAAAACTGTCTAATCTACAGTTAATTCCTACCTACAATACAAGTGCGCTCGTCTTTTAATGCCTTCATTTAAATGGGGGCGCAACAATCTTCAAAGTAATTCAAAAATGTACGTGCAGGCACTGCCCAGCTGTATCTCTTTATCGATGCACTTTTTCACTTGATGAAGTCGTAGATGCTCCTGCGCGCCCCTTAGAATCATCATGAGAGACTGTCGAAGTCTGCCCTCATGGCATCGTGGATCCTCTCGAACTAGGTAATCGTTAACCTACAGTTCGAGCCACGGCGGGAGTGCTAGTAGGCTATGGCAGGGCTGTTGTCCACACCTCTCCCTCATTATCTCTGGAACTCATGTGTGGCCCCTTTACTCCATATGTGAGTCCGGTCGGCAAGCTATCGTCAGCCTGCATCATCAACCATCATGTCAGATCATGTCAGCAACACAACATAAAATCAATAGCATATCATCAAATCGAAACAATATCACCATAAATGAAACAACTCAAAAATCCCACTCCCTGACTCAATCTGGAGTCCAAGGGAGTTCCACCGATGCCTGTGCATCCTCAAGGTCCAAAACCCTGCACACTCAAAGAAACCGAATCAACGGCACCTGTCTACATCAATATAGTACAAACAGCTGTCATATAACGTAACGCATCATAATGAAGGAAAAGTTTTATCATCATAAAAATCCAGATCACTTGCAGGCACCGGTTCTCAGAGTTGTTGTCATAACAACATGGAGGTCGTTACATATGGTATCAGAGTTGGTTCGACCCGCGACTTGGGATTTGCTATGGCTTCCGTTGACATGATTATATTTGATTATTCTATTACTGATTGAGCTGATTGTGTGTGTGTAGGTAGTCATGGTTAGAGGACGTTGCAGAGGCAGACGACGGGGTGCTAGGGGAGGAGGCGTGACGCCTCCCGCAGCACCCACGCCTAAGGGGTCTAACCCCCAGCGAGGCGAGCAAGTCCTTAGACAGGAGCAGATCACAGTTGCCGATGTTGTGGGGATGATGAGATCTTTCCAGCGCATGTCCGAGGCGCTGATCAGCAGATTGGACAGAGATGAGGCCAGGGCACCAGCACCTGCTGAGGTTCCACCGCGCGCATCGACTGTTACTGGTAGCATTCACCGTGAACTCGAGAAGGTGAAATTTCTCAAGTTATTTGGTGCCCCGGATGGCGGAGCCGCTGAGGCATGGTTGGAGAATATGGTGATGTGCTTCGCACTTCGCGATTATACCTCCAAGATGAAGGTCTGCATGGCGGTATTTCAACTAAAGGGGAGCGCTCTTCTATGGTGGAAGATGATCCTAACGCAGATGAACATGGCTGTCGAAAACGTGTCATGGGAACTATTCGAGGAATGGTTCTAGGAGAGGTATCTTTCAAAGGAATTCATTGAGCATCAGCTCAATGATTTCAATGCATTACGACAGGGAGGTCGTACAGTTCCCGAGTATGAGGCATGTTTTATGGAGTTGCTCTGGTATGCTCTGTATCTGAACACTAAGAAGCTCAAGGTCAGCAGGTTCATGTTTGGCCTTAACGACAGCCTGCGTGCAAAGGTTAAGATTTTAATGCCTCAAACCTTGCACGACGTTGTCCAAAAGGCCCTCATAGCAGAGGAGGAGCTTATCAGTGGGGGTCAGACCAGGATTCCAACGAGACCTGCAAGGTAGGGTTCATCTGGTACGTCGCAGCAGCAGACACCAGCGAGACACACGTCGGTGTATCGTGGATTCTAGAGGGGATCCACTTTTGCTACACCACGATGACCACCACCTCAGCAACGGACACCTTACCGAGGACTACTGGGCCAAAGAAGGGGTGTTGGACGTGTGGGGAGCCACACTACCAACGTGACTGTCCTGTGGAGAGGACCAGGGCATCTGGATCAGCCGGACCTAATACAGTGGGAGATATGGGCAAGGCCCATCGGATTCATGGCCATATTCTCCAACCATGCCTCGGCGGCGGCGCCATCCGGGGCACCCAAGAACTCGGGAAATTTCACCTTCTCGAGTTCACGGTGTATGCTGTCAGTAATGGTCTGTGCGTGCGGCGGAACCTCAGCAGGTGCCGACGCCCTGGCCTCATCTCTGTCTAATCTTCTGATCAGCGCCTCAGACATGCGCTGGAAAGATCTCATCATCCCCACAACATCGGCCACTGCAATCTGCTCCTGTCCAAGGACCTGCTTGCCTCCCTGGAGGTTAGACCCCTCAGGCGTGGATGCTGCTGGAGGCGTCACGCCGCCTCCCCTAGCACCCCTTCGTCTACCTCCGCGGCGTCCTCTAACCATGATTACCTGCACGCAGACAAGCAGCTCAATCAGCAACAGAATAATCAATACTATCATGTCAACGGAACCCGTAGTGAATCCCAAGTCGCGGGTCGTACCCGCTCTGATACCATATGTGAGTCCGGTCGGCAAGATATCGTCAACCTGCATCATCAACCATCATGTCAGATCATGTCAACAATCACATCATAAATCAATAGCATATCATCAAATCAAAACAATATCACTGTAATGAAACAACTCAAATACCCCACTCCCTGACTCAATCCGGAGTCCAACGGAGTTCTACCGATGCCTCTGCATCTTCAAGGTCCGAAACCCTGCACACTCAAAGAAACCGAATCAGCAGCACCTGTCTACATCAACATAGTAGAAACATCTGTCATATAACGTAACGCATCATAATGAAGGAAAAGTTTTATCATCATAAAATCCAGATCACTTGCGGGCAAGTGTCCTCAAAGAATAAGTTTGGAAGTGCGCCAGAGCGGGATGTTACACAGAGCACCAGTCGACTGTGCTCGAGGCGATAGGTACTATCGCTGACCAGACCCTTAGTATTTTGATAGACCCAGGAGCTAATGAGAGTTTCATTTCTGGTGCAGCGCTAAAAAGGATTAAGGTCAAGGCAGTCGAACAAGATGAGTTTAGCTTCGTGGAGATGGCTTTGGGAGCCAAACAGAAGGTCGGAGGAAAGGTTACGGGATGTGCCCTTAACCTGGGAGATTTTGTCACGAGGGTCAACTTGTACGTCACGATATTAGGATCTTATGACGTCGTGATTAGCATGGATTGGTTGGAATCGCATGAGGCGATACTCAACTGTAAGATGAAACGGTTGAGCTTAGTCGATGATGAAGGACAGAGACGTGTGATAGTAGGACGTGTAACATCCCGCTCTGGCGCACATACCAAACTTATTCTTTGAGGACACTTGCCCGCAAGTGATCTGGATTTATATGATGATAAAACTTTTCTTTCATTATGATGCTTTGAGTTATATGACAGGATGTTTTTACTACCTTGG
>ML877104.1:7410-18023 GCA_009831015.1 Picea engelmannii | reverse complement strand
GTAAAGATCTCTAGGTGTGTTACATATATTTTGGTATGCATGTGCTAACCCTTGGTGACTAAAACTACATGCTAGAGCACCTAAATGGCTTATGTAACCGTAACAAATCAGCAAAGAAGTTATAGAACTGTTGGCTGTTATAAAACAGCAGCAAAACCTTCATTGACAGTTGAAACTTAGAGCCAACTTGAGGTCAAAGACAGACCTAGTTGGTAGCTTGATAGGACCTAGAAAATTTTCACTATTCTCATAGCAAATCAAATCAACAAGTTAGTTGGAAGTTTGGCACCCATCATATATTTGAGGATATTAGATTTCTCATCCTCCCAAGAGCATTTGCTTTATGATCAATTATTTTTCTCTCCTTGCATTTAATTCTACAATTGAATTTCTATAAAAATGGGAGATCTTTGGTTTATTCACCATAAACAAGGGATTTATTCTAAGGGTTTCATTTCATTTCTTTACCTTGCCAATTTCTTTTCATTTTGGCATAAGTGATAAACCATTGAAATAGAGACATAGAAGTAACATATTAGTATTCCCATCACTTAACATCAAATTCAAAACCAAGGAGAGCTCATCTCAACATATTTAGGGTTTGTTGACATAAATGTGGCCAAGTTAAAAAAACCTAGGTTTTAATCCCCTATTTACCATTCCCCCTCTCTCACAAACAACAATCAAGAAAGGTCTTTGTTATAGCGCAAGTAGTAGGTTGGGAAAAGCCCAACCCAACCACAAAGCAAGTGCTACAACATGGGAATCCTACACCCAATGTCACCTCGATGTAGGTCCCACACTTCAAGGGTGACTAGGTCAATCTAGGGAGGCAATGTCGATGACCCTAGGGGAATGGGGATGGAGATGGAGATGGAGATGTAAGGAGGTGAAGCCCTGCGAGGTCAAGTCTATGTAGGATGAAAGGTGGGAAGAGATGCCTTGTAAGTCAAGTAATTGTTGCCCCACAGGTATAGTACCTGCCCGAGACACAAGAAAAGACACTTTGAAATGATATATGTTAGTTGGATTAGCAAGTTAAGCTTATTGTCCCTAATTTGCAGCAATAGATAATAGTGTATATCAGCAATTAAATGGTATTATAAGTTGCTCAATAAATGCTAGAGATCAAGTAGAAAACACAAGAGAAAGACTAGTAAATGACTAGCTAAACTCAACATGAGAAACCAATTTTCTAGCATAAGAAGATAAGGCTGTTGTAAACACTTGTCTGCAGCATATTATATCAGTTTTATGGCTGTAACATTCAATGTAATACAGCAAGAAAATCAGCCACTGAAATCCCCGCAAACTTTCCCAAAATGTGTGTTGGACCAAGGAGAATAAGTGTGCAAACTTTGAGTAAAATCCATTGGTTGATAAGAGAGTTATTTAAGCAAATGATTTAGGGCTTCTGCAGCCCTAATGGCTGAAGATGTAATTCTATAACAGCAGCAAGAAGTAATGGGAGAGAGGGGACGCCCTAGTAAGGGAAGACTCCTCTCAATGAGGCAAATCAACTTCAAGCAAGAAACCTTTCAAAAGATCAAAAATTGTGTTTCCCAAGGCAATGATTTTATACCTCCAATGCCTTCACTATTGGGTTAATGGAGTCAAATAAATGAAGAGCTAGAGAAGCTACCTCCTTGGGGGTGTAAGCCCTTTTACTTCCCAAGGAAAGTTTCTCTAGCTAGAGTTTAAGCTAAGAGGGTGTTTGCCCTTATACTAACCCTTGTTAAAGCATTAAGATGAAGCATAAAATGATGAAGGCTATGGTGGGGTTGTATGCCCTTATACTTCCCACCTAGCTCCTAGCATAACAATACTTGACTTGAAAAAATGATAGCATAATAGTAAAATACCATACCAAAATCAAGAGAAATGCCAAGATAATCCACCATAAGAGCTAGAAAACATCATCCAAAGCTAGCGCTAGACCTCCTCCATCAACCATTCATAAATATAGCCATAAACAAGTGCACAAGAGATAAAAGAGCCGAGTATAGCGAAAACTTCAGACCAAGTCCTCTCACAATGAGAGAGAGTTATGTTAAAATGATATCTTATTATCTCTTATTTATACAAATGTCACCAAGGTGACTTATCCATAAATTAAGGGGTAAAACACAAGATTAGGGGTCAACAGTCCTAATCTTGCCCCCTTTACAAAGTAATTCATTTAAAATTCACTTTTGCACATAAGAAAACCCTAATTTTAGAAGGACGTCACACCTTTAGGGGACGTTTTGGCATTAGGAGCAAGTTGTTGGTGTAGGGGGAGGGTGCCTTGGCTTGCCAAAGCCACATGTCAAGTATCCAAGTTACTTCCTTCATGGTCAAAGCCCAATTCTCCTCAAAACATCCAAGTGCCAATGCATCAACCACACCACCAAACCCTAACCCCCTAGGTGAGGTCATGCCTCTAGAAGAGACGTTTTGCCTCTCCTAGGAAAAAAGTTTGGCATGTGGGGGCTAGGTTATGTCGTCCAAGTCATCTTTAAGGCCTTCCAAGCTTGATCTCTCTTATCTGGCATGCGGGCCCTTGGCATCCAACCTCTGGGCTTCTAGCCCCATGGAAGCCCAAGCTAAGCTTGTTCTCCCAAAACTCTCCACCAACTAGGTCTTGCAAAGACAAATGAGCACGCCCTCCAAGGATCTCAAGTCATAACATCATGATAAGTGAATCCAATCAATAAATAAGCCATCTAAGCATGTACGTCAAAGATCACTATATCAAACAATTAACTGCTCAAAGACACTATGTGACTTGTCAAGCTTGAATATGGGAGGGTTAACGAGGTGTCCTATTGCGTAGATCTTGCCCTAGGTCAAGGAGGGTTTCCAAGAGATCCCTCTCTAATCCATGTAAAGTGGATGAAGTGGTTGGGATCAAGACTCAATGGGCATAGGGCTCATGACATACAAGGGCTCATAGTGTCTCATTCATGGGTGCCTTTGTAGAGGTTGTGTGGTACCCTCGTCCGCAATTCACATAGAAGATCACTACTCCCTGAATGTTGAGAAAGGACAAGAGATCCAAAGAAAACCCTATGATTTCCCAAACAAGAGGAAACGGGGTAAGGCACAGCCTTAGAGAAAAACTCCTCCATCGGACTCAGGAAATGTCTCTTCTTTGTCTGCAAATCCCTACCCAAAGTCTCAGCATGCAAGTACTTACATTTGGTAGTATGGACCTCGGACTGCTCTGAGATGGCCACGTCCTGGTGTTGATCTGAAATGGACGATGAAGCTGACTGAAAATCCACATAGGACAAACCCACGTCCTCAAAAATATCTGCATCACAACTCCCGAGAGATGACTGAAGGTCTCCCAGAAAATGTTGCGACAAGTCATCCTCAAATGAATGGAACAAATCTGTAATCATATCATCACAAGGCTACCACATGTTTGGATCATATGCACACTCAACCTCCTTTGCTTCAGAGCTACCCTCAACATTGTAAATGGGATCTGTGTCAATAATGAAGCATCTCACATCCCATCTACGTCTACCAACCTGTATGAAATCATCAATGTATCGATCATCCTCATCAGGGACATTCTTCATAGGATCATTTGCATCATCGAGGCTAATCATTTCTTCTGTTGGAATTGGCTTTGAAAGCAACTCATGTACTGGAGATGGAATTGTTGGTGCCATTTTCTTTGTAGATGAAGGAGAAATTGTTGCCCCCAGCTGGGGTGGAGGAAAATAGGCTTGGATGCCTTCATCAAGTAGAAAATCAGATATAAGCACCTCATCTTCAACAAGTGTCTCGTTCGGATCTCCAACATGAAGCACTTCATCGAGATCTTCTGATGTTTCTTTATCTGCAAAGGGAAGTTCATCGATTACTTGGTATCCTAGCTCACCACAAATGACATAATCAACATGTTCTTCGACCCTACTCATAATGGGGCTAGCCATTTCTTCATAAACAAGGGATGAATAAAGTGGAACACCCTTATTTGAGGTGTCGATATATTGTCTCTTTTCAGGGCACCTCCTTTTCTTCTTAGCAAGTTCATAATCCTATTGCTCCCAAGTCTTTTCATCATGAGGGGCTTGATCCTCAACAAATGGTGGAAAGGATCAAAGGAAAAGTCCTCGTCCATAGAGTATTTGTCTTGGACCAATGGAAATTCGTCATGAGTTTGTGGTTCGTCACAATTTTCCTCTTCTTGATGGATATCTTCTTGAAACGAAAACGCCCTCAACTCATCAATTGGATCCAATGGATAGGATCGCTCCCAGAAAACATCCTCAAGGTCCTAAATGGTGTCTTCCACTTGCTGGGATTGTGGTCTGAAATGATTGAGAAATGTGTGGACAAGGATGGTCAAACCCTTTGGGCTAATGTGCTTAATAGATTTTCTTTGTTTCTCATCCAGTGATATCAAGAATGACTCTGTCAGTTCATCTTCCTCTTCCAAACCATACCAATCAAGAAAGTCAACAAAGTCGGCGACATGTGTAACGGATGAGCATGGATCACCGTCAAATTTTGGGATATTACTCCATGCTTTAAGCAAGTGACAGTTTGATTTCCCCATGGTTCATCAGCGGAGTGCCCAGATGAATCTGAAGTGAGCTCATCAAAGGGATGGAGACGGTAAAGGAAGAAAGGTGGGTTCGAGAAGGGTGGAGTCGCCAGATAAACTTCAAGAGAAGCTCATCAAAGAGGTGAAAGGAAAAGGGAACGTCCTTTGGGTGGAGTCGCCACGCAAGCTAAGAGGAAGGCTTTGGGATAGCTTACCAAAGTGTCGTTAGGGTACGAAGAAGATTCAAAATCTTCCCCGACAACGGCGCCAAAATGTTATAGCGCTAGTTGTAGGTTGGGCAAAGCCCGACCCAACCACAAAGCAAGTGCAACAACTTGGGAATCCTACACCCAATGTCAACTCGATGTAGGTCTTGCACTTCAAGGGTGACTAGGTCACTCTAGGAAGGCGATCCCAGTGACCCTAGGGGAATCGAGATGGAGATGGAGATGGAAGGAAGTGAAGCCCCTACAGGTCAAGTCTAAGTGAGATGAAAGGTGGGAAGAGATGCCTTGTAAGTCAAGTAATCGTTGCCCCACATGTATAGTACTTCTCTGGATGATTGTACATGCCCGAGAAACAAGAAAAGACACTTTGCAATGATATATGTTAGTTGGATCAGCAAGTTAAGCTTGTTGTCCCTAATTTGTAGCAATAGATAACAGTGTATATCAGCAATTAAATGGTATTATAAGTTGCTCACTAAATGCTAGAGATCAAGTAGAAAACACAAGAGAAAGACTAGTAAATGACTAGCTAAACTCAAGATGAGAAACCAATATTCTAGCATAAGAAGCTAAGGCTGTTGTAAACACTTGTCTACAACAAATTATATCAGCCTTATGGCTGTAACATTCAATGTATTACAGAAAGAAAATCAGCCACTGAAATCCCCTCAAACTTTGCCAAAAAGTGCGTTGGACCAAGGAGAATAAGTGTGCAAACTTTGAGCAAAATCAAATGGTTGATAAAAGAGTTATTTAAGCAAATGATTTAGGGTTTCTGCAGCCCTAATGGCTGAAGATGTAATTCTATAACAGCAGCAAGAAGTAATGGGAGAGAGGGGACACCCAAGTAAGGGAAGACTCCTGTCAATGAGGCAAATCAACTTCAAGCAAGAAACCTTTCAAAAGATCAAAAATTGTGTTTCCCAAGGCAATGATTTTATACCTCCAATGCAAAAAAGTATGACTGGTGCCTTTACTATTGGGTTAATCGAGTCAAATAAACAAAGAGCTAGAGAAGCTACCTCCTTGGGGGTGTAAGCCCATTTACTTCCCAAGGCAAGTTTCTCTAGCTAGGGTTTAAGCTAAAAGGGTGTATGCCCTTATACGTCTCTTAGCAAACCCTTGTTAAAGCATTAAGATGAAGCATAAAATGATGAAGGCTATGGTGGGGGTGTATGCCCTTATACTTCCCACCTAGCTCCTTGTTAAAATATTGTGTAACTGCAAAGAATATTTTTATCCCCTTTTGTGGATAAAGTAAAAGATAAAATATATTTATTATTGATTAGATCAATCCCTTTTTGTGGATTGATCATGTCGGGCATTGTAATTGACCAAATCCCCTTTTGCGGATTGGTCAAACCCTAATTGTAATATGCAAAGTAAGAAGTCGGCCCCCAGGCAAATTAAAGTGGTTCTAACCACCTAGATTGAGAAGTCGGCCCTGCCAGTGAAAAGACACCTCAGTTCAGCACCTGTCAGATTGAATAAATAAGAGAGGTCGGCGCCTCATTTGTACACACACACAACTCACTTATCTAGTGCACAAGTATTGAAGGAAGCTGCAGTTACCAGTTCCCGAAAGAAGGAAGAGAGAGAGAGAGGCACATCCTTGGGAGAGGAATTTCTGTGTTGTTTGGTTCATTGTCTTGGCATTGTATTGGCTATCTATATTAAGGAAGTTTTCTTGGGTTTTCTTCCCCATGAGGGTTTCCCAAGATAAATGTTGTGTACTCTTGTGATTGTGTTTCTCTCAGTGATCCTATCTATGCTATTGTTATCTAGTAAATTGAAGGTAACCTAATAATAGCTTAAACTTTAACATGGTATCAGAGCTAAGCTGAAGAGAGCATCTTTCACAGGAAAAAGAAAAACGTCATTGTTGTCATACATGCAAATTAGGGCTTTTTATTGAAGAAGAATTTCAGCCCCAAATCCATCTAGAAAGGTGTGCCCTACCTCAAGGAACATTTTGGCATCCTAAGCGCAATTTTTCAATGGCTAGATCTCCCGGAAAGTGAAACCCTAGTTTTCACAAAGTACCAGAAAACCAGAAGTATCAGTGTACTAGAACTTAGAAGTACCAGAAGTATCAGTGTACTAGAACTTAGAAGTAACAGAAGCACCATTCCAGAAATCCGCAGATCAACTTTGGAGGGGTAAAAGTTGGATTTTTTGAAATCTAAACACACCGGGCTACTTGCCTCAGTCCAGCGCATCTTTTGGTGAGTTCAATTTTCAGATCCAAGAAATTTGATTTTTCTATTATTTCTATAGCCCGGAGGGCTAGGGTTTCTTCTACAAGAAAGAATGGCTACCAACATGAGGGTAGAAGACAGGCTGGAAGGATCTAGAAACTTCAGATCTTGGAAGCATAGGTTGTAGATGATTCTAGACAAGAATGATCTCCTAGAACATGTTACAGTGGGTGTACCTGAACCAGATGAAGAAGAGCAAAAGATCAAGCATAAGAAGAATGAAAAGAAAGAAAAGAGAATCGTTTCAGATTCAGTAAAGGATCACTTGATCCCTCGTATTTCTGAACTACAGACAGCAAGGCAAATGTATGAAGCACTCAGCAGGTTATATAAAAGCAAAGACATTAGCCAGAATCTTTCCTTAAGAAATCAGTTTCATAATATGAAGATGGAAAACTCAGAATCTGTCACATCCTATCTTATGAGAGTTTCTCAGATCAGAAATCAGCTTGCAGCTATTGGAGATGTCATTAGTGACAAAGAGCTTGTAACCACAACCCTAAATGGTTTCCAACATTTTGGATTCCTTTTGTACAAGGAGTGTGTGCAAGAAGCAAGTTACCCAAGTTTGATATGTTATGGGTAGATTTCACACACGAAGAATCTAGACTTGCAGACCAACAGAAGAGATTAGTTGTTGAGAAGCTCTTACAGCTCAAAAGAACAGAAGAAGTTCCTTCAGGAAGAACAATAAAGAAGCTAACTCCGTAAGAGTTTCAGATAAGAAGAAAGATGTTTCAAAGATCAGATGCTAGTCAAAAGTTGGGACACTTTTCCTATGATTGTCCTCAAGGAAAAGGGAAAAGAAAGTATCAAGCACATGTGGCAGAGAAAGAGGAATCTCCTCCCTCAAAGAAATCTTTAGCAAAAATTGAGGATTATGTACTTCAAGTTGAAGATAGTTGATCTGAAGAAAGTTAGCAAATGGTGGAGTCAGTAGAGCCTCCCCACACAAAAACAAAAGATAAGTATTCATGTTTATTTTTAGTATCTTATTTACTTTAATACTTTATCATTACAAGTTAGTTTTTTGTGAGAATGTTAATTAACCTCGTTTTATTTCAGTGTCTATGCAGACTTATGAAGGAAGTATCAAAGAAGAGGATAAAGAAAGAGATAAAATATTTATTTCAGAAAGCATACTATAAGTAAGTTTACAAGTCTCGGAAGAAAGAACTTATGCTGTGACTTGCAGAAGTTAGACAGCATGAGAAGGACGTATGATATGGTGACAGTCAGTAAAGATCAGACAGTATCAAGTATTTATATACGAGCAAGAGGCTCCTAAAGATGCAGAACAGAAATGTTCAAGACGAAGAAAAAGATGGATACTCAGATAGAGTTGATGAGATGCAGGTAACTACAGGTTGCTCCAGTACCGTTCTTATAGATGCAGAGGAAGCAGGTTGATCCAGTATGAAGTCAGAAAGAAATGTTCGAACTCAAGAAGGCACCCAGGATATTACAGAAGAAAACTTCAAGGATGATGATTAGAAGCTCTTAGTTCGGTGCAAGAGGGAGCTATGTCTCCGAGTTCGAAATGGAGGATCGTGATTTGGTGCAGTTAGGAAAGCAGATGAATGGTGCCCAGATTTTTTGATCAAGATGAAAGTTATCCAGTAGATGGATGGTGCCCCCAGCAGATGGGTAGCATGATATTATACCATGGAAAGATTTTGGATCCCATAGCTAGACCTTCGTAGAGAAGGAGAAAGAGAAAAGACCTTCGTAGAAAAGGAAAGAGCAATCCCACAGGTAGACCTTCATAGAGAAGGAAAAGAGTAGAGACATTCATAGAGAAGGAAGAGACCTTCGTAGAGAAGGGGAATGAGAAATTTGCCAAGGTTGGCCTATGTCCAAGTGTTGAGTTTTGGATACTCTAGGGACATGGTGTGACCACCCTCATAGAGAGGAATGTGGATGTTTCTCCAAGGGGCAGCGGGCAGATACTCTCCTCCGGCCAAGGATTGAGTAGCCTGGAACACAAACCTTGACCATGTGGAATGGTTAGTTGGCTCTTGAGGTTTGTGTTGTGATCCTGCGTGGATCATGGAAAGGGAGTCTAGACTTGCCCAAGAGAGCATCTCAGCTTCTCTAGTTCATGTGGGATGACTACAAGTGAAGCTATGGTAGTAGTCCTCCCCAGTGGATGGGAGAGATAGATGACTACAAGAGAAGGGAGAACATAAAAGGAATGGCAAAACTCATAGAATATCTTTTGTATGAAGATAAGACATCTTATGTGTGAAGATAAGATATCTTATGTGTGAAGATAAGAAAGAAGTATGTTCTGCATGAAGACGAAAGAAAGAAAGAGTATCTTCTGCGCAAAGATAAAGAGAACAAAACTTCCGATGATTTATAGATATGCCAGTCAATGATCATGATGCCAGTTGACCAAGTGAATTATATTGATGCCTCCTGTTATACAGTTGATGATGTTACCCAGTTGATGATGTTATCCAGTTGATGATGTTGCCCAGTTGATGATGTTATCCAGTGGATGTTGCTACCTAGTTGATGTTGACATTCAGTGACCTATCAAAAGATAAAGAATATCCTTCTTGTTAAGAGGGAGTGTTAAAATATTGTGTATCTGCAAGGAATATCCTTATCCCCTTTTGTGGATAAAGTAAAAGATAAAATATATTTATTATTGATTAGACCAATCCCCTTTTGTGGATTGATCATGCCGGGCATTGTAATTGACCAAATCCCCTTTTGCGAATTGGTCAAACCCTAATTGTAATATGCAAAGTAAGAAGTCGGCCCCCAGGCAAATTAAAGTGGTTCTAACCACCCAGATTGAGAAGTCGGCCCTGCCAATGAAAAGACATCTCAGTTCAGCACCTGCCAGATTGTATAAATAAGAGAGGCCAGCGCCTTATTTGTAAACACACACAACTCACTCATCTAGTGTGCAAGTATTGAAGGAAGTTGCAGTTACCAGTTGCCGAAAGAAAGAAGAGAGAGAGAGAGGCGCATCCTTGGGAGAGGAATTTTTGTGTTGTTTGGTTCATTGTCCTGGCATTGTATTGGCTATCTATATTAAGGATGTTTTGTTAGGTTTTCTTCCCCATGAGGGTTTCCCAGGATAAATGTTGTGTACTCTTGTGATTGTGTTTCTCTCTGTGATCCTATCTATGCTATTGTTATCTAGTAAATTGAAGGTTACCTAATAATAGGTAACCTATTGTTATCTAGTAAATTGACGGCATTTCGATGTCATTTTGGACACTTTGAGTTCCTGGTTATGCCATTTGCGCTAACCAATGCACCCGCTACATTCCAGTCTTGCATGAACCATATATTCAGGGATCAGTTAAGGAAATCAGTCTTGGTTTTCTTCGACGACATCTTGATCTATAGCCGGTCATGGCAAGAGCATATGAGGCACCTGGATGAGGTATTGGGCATCATGAAGGCACAGTCATTATATGCTAAAGAGTCCAAGTGTGAGTTCGGTATGACAGAGCTACTTTACTTAGGCCACATCATCAGTGCACAGGGGGTACAGGTGCACCAAGAGAAGATCAGGGCCATTCTAGATTGGCCGACACCCAAGAACGTGACAGAATTGAGGAG
>WSFP011468804.1:0-18024 GCA_009831015.1 Picea engelmannii | reverse complement strand
CAGGGTTTGGTCTACATGATCCGCCAAAGCGGAGGGTGCCATGGAATTCATATCGAGCAAACCCTGCTGTTGCCATTGCTTTTCACTGAACCGCTTGCAAATTATTATGGAATGGAGTATTGTTCTTATAATGTGTCCGTCATTATGTGACCTGACCGACGGACGGGAATTGACGGACAATTTGTTCTTCATGAAATAATTCATTAATTTTTGAAAGTTAAAAATGGAGTAAGTTAAATGGGGAGCAAACATATCCAATTTTTAGGTAAAAAATTAGCCTGAATTTGGTCAGATTTTTAGGGGTAATCTGAGTTTTGTATAGATCAAAGTTCTATGCATTTCAGAACTTTATTCCAGGGATATGCTCAAAAAACCGATCAGATCTCTGGATTGATCGGAAATTTAAAATGGTATCACCGAAAAACCTGCAGAAAAGATAACTTGGGAGGGAAGATTGCTCCAGAGTTAGCCCACTCCGTTAAAAATGGACTAAGTTAACTTGGGAGCAAACAGACTCGTTTTTTAGGTAAAAAATGAACCTGAATCCTGCCAGATTTTTAGGTAGTCTGAGTTTGGCAATGATCAAAGTTTCATACATTTCAAAACTTTATCTCAGAGGTTTTGCCCCATTTCAAACCAATCCAGATGCTCAAAAAATCGATCAAACTTCTGGATTGACAAAAAATTTAAAATGGTATCACCTAAAAACCTGCAGAAAAGATAACTCGATAGAGAAAATTGCTTCCAAGTTACTCCACTCCCTTAAAAATAAAGTAAATTAACTAGAGAGCAAACAAAACCGCCATCAACATTCATAATTTAAATAAATAGTAAAGAAATTTTCCAATCCGTCAAATTTGACTGTTTCATTTTGAAATTCCACCCAAACTAAGCTGGATATGGTCCGTAGCTGAAGGTCGTGACAAGTAACGTGTTTGAAAAGTTAAGTCCGAAATGCATTTACGCTTGCCACGTGGATGGATCATCTAATGCCTGAAGCCACTCAAGACGGTGCGTTGGGGGAGAGCCTTATTTCATGGACAGATTCAATGAAGGCTCGTCCCTCGGAGACCGGGGTGATAGGGGACTCTTATATTTGTGTTACTAAAACATTTTTTTTAACCTTTACTACAACCTGATGAAGTGAATTTCTTTACAATTGATTTATTTAGTTGGAAGCTTATCCTTTTGACATTGTAATTAAATTTCGATATGTCGTATAATGTTGTTAATTAAAATTCATCATGAATATTTAATGACTTGTTAAATAAATAATTTTTCTTTTTAACTATTAAATTTATATCCAATTAACAACTCCTTTGTAAATTTACTCATTAAATTTATATCCAATTTATATTCAAAGCGAGTCCTTCGCAATCTTGATCAACGGATCCTCTCCATATTTTTTAGAGCTTCAAGGAGGATATGCCAAGGTTTCCCCCTTTTTATTTCTCTTCATAGCATAAGCTCTAAGAAAAATGATAAAAGAAACCTGCTCCAATGGTCAATTGCGAGGTATAAGGGTATCCCCTTTCCCCCTTTTTATTTCTCCTCATAGCATAAGCTCTAAGTCTCCTCATAGCATAATCTCTAAGAAAAATGATAAAAGAAGCTTGTTTCAATGATCAATTGCGAAGTATTTTAAAGAAGATCCCAAAACCTATAAGCATCATACTCCTATTCTTCTCCCCTTAGACTATGATATTTCATGGGGATATTTTGATGGGGTTAGTCACAGGCACCCTTCTTCGTGCAAAGTTGGAGTTGTTTTGTTCATTAACCAGAATCATTACATTTACATTGGATATGTCTCGGGCCAGGGGTCGAATAACAAGGTAGAGCTAATTTTTATATGGACACTGTTGGAGACGAAAAAACAGAAAGACATTACAAAGCTACAGGTTATGGGGGACTCCAAATTGGCAATCGAATGGGCACAAGGAAAACTAAAAATCCAAAATGTTAATCTGGAAAATATATTGCGAGACATCAAGCTGGCCTTTACATCCTTTGAATGGCTTTCTTTTCATAATATTTGAGAGAACTCAATGTCAAGGTGGATGAGCTTTCTAAGGAAACGTTTCAGTTACAGAGAGGATTCTTTGGGTACTATGAGTACTTTGAAGGGGTGGAAACTGAAGCTATGGATTTCTACCTTTAGCTGAGGTAAAAAGTAAATTCTTGAGTTTTTGTGTTTTGTTTCAAAGAAGAGACAATTGTGGATTGTAGAGTTTTGTAAAAAACAAAAAAGATACAATGTATAGAAGGGAGGTATGGTCTCTTGGAACAAAAAGTTATGTTTGAATAAAAAGGCTTGCAAAGACTGAAGCTAAAAATTGTAACATGTATATTTGTTATTATGGAATATACAAAAAAAAAATTCTACTGAAAAATATATAATCTTGCTTTAACTTTCTACTATATATATAAGAAAGTTAAAGCAAGATTGTATACATCTCTAACCATGGTAACTAGTTGCACTAAGAGTTTAGCTTTGGAATGTTAGAAAAAGAAATACAAGATTACATTTTATTTATATGCAAGGTTTAGACTTTAAACTCTTTGTTTACTTGATGAAGTTACATAAAGTTTTTTTTCTATAATATAAGTTTACAAATCAAATAATGAACCCTACATGTTGAACAAAAGAAAAGATCTAATTATACCCATACAATTCAAGTTAGGTATTTGTGTATATATTTTTATGCATAAGGAAATGTGAATATGAAAGAATGGTAAACAGATATAGTACATTTACATAAAGGAAAAATCTTATCAAAGTAATATATATATATATATATATATATATATATATATGTGGTAGTATACACATTTATGTTAGAGAGTAGAAGTTGTGGCAAAGATAACACATAAAAGGTACAAACCCTTTAATAGTTTTTAGCTAGGGTTTAATTTTAAATAATAAAAAATATATAGGGTTTTTACAAACCAGAGTAAACACTAGGTGGTCAAAATTCACGTTCGCGACCTTAATGTAATTTATCAAGCTTGTAATACAAAAATGGTATTAACTATAATAAAAAACCCTTGGACCGACCTTAGAGTCGAGTTGGGTATCCTTTAACTAAATCATAAACGCGTTTGACAGGGAGATTATCGGCCTCAAGCCGCGCTTGTGTACATAAATTCATGCATGGACATTTATTAAAAAAAAATATTCAACTGTAACATGATTTTTTATCGCATTTACAGAGAAGGTTGTGATAGAACTTGAAAAGGATCCATGATATATATATATATATATATATATATATATATATATATATATCTTTTGATATATCTTGACCTGTAACAAACGCTTCATGCAAATTGCAAGACTCGGCCTGGAGTTGAAGGTGGGTAGACTATATTGTCTATCATCTAAGATAAGAGTCGAATCCATCTTGAGTCTCGCACGACCTGCAAAAACCCATAACAAAAAACTTGTCAGAATCTTCTTGCACACGTTACACGCTTAAGGTAATGGAGAACTATGTAAAAATAAATGTAAAGAAAATATGTGTTACTTGATAAGGAGTTGTAAAGGAAATGCTTGTGTTGATAACAGATTACCTACACAGTCATATAATTTGAACTATAGCTTTGAGACAGTCATATAATTTGTTTGAATAAAATCCTAGGAGTTGGTTATTTAATTTAGTAAAATAACAACCTAATGGTTGGCTAGAGGAATTATTATAGAGTTAAAACAAAGAAAAGGAATAGTATCCATTACCTAGGGTAATGCTATCCTTTGAGTCATTAAGGTATGATATACCTCGAAGCTAGTAAATCTTCACAATATCCAATGGGAAATAATTATTGGAGAAAATTCAATAATCATAAGTAGAATTGGAAACGAAATTGAAAAGAGAGATGGTCGAAAGAAGTTATACCTGAAAGTGGAAGCGTTGTGAATACATGCTCATAGAATATTAAAGCAGTAATTAATATCGAAGTTAAGATTCTCAACCTCTCATGGTAACACCATGATCATTAATGAACACTGTCAAATGAAAAAAACAAGATTTGTACAATGTAAATAATATCATAGAGAGACTACGTAAGCATGAAGAGGATACACTGATAAATTAATTATTAAAAAAAAAATAGTGAATGGGAGACATTACACAAGCAAGGTTTTCCTATATCCCCTACCCTTTTGTTATATACATTGACAAGTTAGAAGATTGTTTGGAAGCTGCGGGTTGTATTGGACCGACTCTTGCTAGTATAATCATCATCATTCTCTTATATGTTGATGATATTGTTTTTGTGGCAAGGAATCCTTGTGACCTTAGAAAGCAGCTTGGAACCCTCAAGGACTTCTGATCTAGTATAGGGATGACGGTGAACACTGACAAAACGAAGGTAATGATTATTAAATCCCAAAAGATAACCTACGATAGTTTCATGTATGACAACAATAGCTTGGAGGAAGTGCATTTGTAAAAGTATCTTGGAATCGATATTCATCACAAGCTCAATTAGAACTATAGAAATGAGAAAAGGCTAAATGGAGGGTGGAAATCTTATTATGGGCTTGAAAATAATTGTAAATCAATGGACCTTTAGCTATGGGATAAGAAAAATCTCCTCTTTGAGACTCTTGCCACTCTTGTTATCTTATATGTATGTGAAGTTTGGGGATTACAATGATCTTTGAATGCTTCTCCTAATGCTTTTTGAATAAACCAATATTGGTCTCAATGAACATTCATCATCATATTTATTTAGAAATGTTGGTTTCAGTGAACGTTTGTCATCATTGTTGTAACACCCCCACGACGAGGCATAAAAAATTCCGCTTTTCTTAAAGGACATATTCTCCATCCATGGTTTCTAATTTGGAAAGTCGGGGAACCAGTTCGACCTCCCGGTCAAGGATCTTCGATTCTGGAGCCAAACGACTCTCTGAGACCTTGATGGTCTCGTTTAAATGCAGACCCTTTCGACTCCCGGGTGCAGGTCTAATGGTACTCACGACCTTCCCCTTTTACTCTTGCTAAATATTTGAGTTTGGGCGCTAGCCCCTATTCTAATAAGCCCCTTCCTTGATATAACCTTCGGCGATGGCCTTTTGTAACCACGTGATTGCAGGCGTGGCCAAGGGTGTTTTGAATCCAAACTACTTTTTGCCCCGCAATTCACCTTGAGCCTCCACATGTCCTTTCTCCAAAACAGTGGTCTGGATTGCGGCCCGCCCTCAACTTTTAAATTTTGCGCACCTTCGGTCCCCGCAATGCGACAAGACCGTCGATCTCACGACCTTGACGATGCTTCTGAATTGACGGCTCAGATCTATCCTTTCCGAATCTACAGATCAGATCTAAGCTTTCTAAATCAACGGCTGTGATTTATTTCATGATTTGGGTTTCAGGAGTTTCAACTCTCAACTTTCGCTTCCTCCGTTAGTAGCTATCTTCCGGAGTGGAAGATCCGTTGACACCTTTCCTCAACAAATGGACGGTTCTTATGAGCTCCGGCTCTCCAGCCTTCCGGAGTTCTTGCTCCTTCATTCACCCCTTTCTCTCGGAGTGCTCCGTACCTGGAGTTGTATATCAGATGCCATGCTTCTACTCTGATCAACGGTTTATATCCGCTCTCCACAAACACAAATCTCTGGAGTGAATCCTTCTGGAGTGTCGGATATTCTGACACCTGTCCTCTCCAAATCAATGGCCTTGGTCCTCTTCGAGACTTTGACACTTTTCATCCAAGCCCAGATCAACCCTCCTTCGACCTCCTCCTCAATCAACGATCAAAATCTCCTTCGAGACTTCAACGCTTTCACCTTCGGCTTTCCTCCGGAGTTCTAGATCTGGCACCATGCGTCCACCTTCAAATCAACGGCTATTGTCTGCTTCGGGACTTTGGCCTTCGGGGATTTCAAATCTCAATTTCTCCATGCTCTGCTTCTCCCAGAGAATTTTATCCGGAGTTCGCGATCTGATGACATGTGTCCTCTCACAAATCGATGGCTCCCATCTACTTCGGCTATTCGCGGTTCAGTGATTTCAAACTTTACTCCGTTTTCTCCTAGAGTACTTTCACTCGGAGTTCACTATCTTTCACCACGTACCCTCTGGGTCTGGCGGTCCAGATTCTCTTCAGTTCTTTGGCTCTTCAGTCTTCAGGAGTTTTAGACTCCTATGCACTCGTTTCTCCCAGAGTGCTTTCACCTGAACTTCATGGATTTCTGCCACGCGTCCCTCTGCAACAGACGGTTGTGATCTTCTTTGGCCTTCGAGACTTCAGGAGTTTGTCACACTCCTCACTTAGAAACCTCCGAAGTAGCTTTCCCCGAAGCCTCCGATCTATCGACACGTATCTCCTACCGGCCGACGGACAGGATCTACTTCGGGTCTTTACCTGGAGTCCACAGACTTACGCCACTTGTCCTCTGGATCAAACGATTGACGTTTACTTCGGACGATTTGACGGTTGACGTTTGCTTCGGGTCTTTACCCAGAGTCTACAGGTTTATGCCACCTTTTCTCTGGATCCGACGGCTAACGTTTACTTCGGATCTTTACCCGAAGTCTACAGGTTTATGCCACCTGCCCTCCTTGACGATGGACGGTCCCAAACTACTTCGGGACTTCAGCACTTTGGTAAGTCCACTCTCCTGTGTGTTTAAATCACTAAGGCTCGGGCACCTTGCTTCGATAAGATGACTATTGGTCCTTTGCGTTGTGATCCAACGACCACTGTCTCTCCTCCTCATAAGCTTCTGATCTCTTCTGAATTAGAATATTTTCTAAGTGTTCAAAGGCCTTGACCTTTTCTCCTCCTACGGGTCTGTCTCTTGGACTTCGTCTGCACGCCTGAAAGTGTTATCTCTTCTAAGCTTGATCCCCTTGAATATTTCACCTTCCCACGCACTCCTTGCGTTTCAAGGATCTCATCAAGCTCAGATCAAAGGTCAACGACGATCGACGGTTCACAGAAATTGCGGGGCCCCCAACATGCATACTCTTTATCAAAGAGTTCGACCTCTGCAATCTGGAAAGTGCTCGCTCGACTCTAGTCTAATCCTAGTCATTGATCTTCCATTCACGACGAGATCAACAACGTAGGTTGATTACGTCGTTGATCTCGGTCATGAACTAACATGTCCGCTATCATGTTCTTAAGTCATGGGTAGTTCTGGTAACTTGACTATCATCTACTCCCTAGATCTGACGGTCGGGATGTTTCCCGGGCATCCTCAAATCTAAGGCTCAGAGTTAACTTCGGGACTTCGGAACTTCGAGAATTTTTCATCCCTTACGAAGAACTTGTTCAATTTACCAAACTCGTGAAGTCCAAATGACTCCAAGGGTTAAATCTCGCGCTCTCTCCCGTATCCAACGATAGCAATAGACCGTGGCTTCTTCCGAACAGATTTCGTCGATTCATCTTCCCAAACAAAGGAACCATCCCCTTCGATAATTCAACCTCGTTGTTCTTCCTAAGCTTTGTTAGCTCTAAAAGGCTTAAGAACTTTGCGCTCTCTCTCTTGAATTTAACGCTTGGAAGAATCCTTCCGCACACCCGTTATGCTCATTCCTCAACTCTAGAACTTAGGAGATTCTCGGTCTCTGCCTGCCTCGCAGAGAGCCTATGCATATGTGCACTATCTCTCCCGAGCTTTAACAGACTCCCTCCTCCAAGGGACTTTGGACAACCAGGAGGGTCAACATGCGTACGTGAAACTGTGCCCAAGATCGACGAACTCACAATTCGTGGATCTAGCTTAAACCACCACAGGGCACAAGCATTTACGAATACAAAACATGTCCAATCCATATAATTTCTTACTTTCCTAATTACACCATCAAGCAAAAGGGATACAGTATAAATCATTAAGCAAGCATATCCATCCCTGGGTCATTCACAATATATCTAATTTTATTACAAAATTACAACTCAATTTCACAGGGTATGAGAATACTTATCTATCACAAGTTGTATCCAACTAACTGACTGTGGGTGTGTGCCTTTCCACCCAACCATAGGCTCAGAGGCATTCATTCTTAGCACTCTGGCCACCCCCGTGCCAAGCCATGATATCACTAGAGAGTTTACGACATCTATCAGAGAGATTCTCTTTGTCTCAGCGACCCTACGAGGTTTATCAGATGCTTCCTCAGCATCAAGCTCGTGTTCGGTCCCTCGGGTTATGTTCTCTACACTTCCTTTCGGTTTGTGCATCCCCCTTACGAGATTGCGCTCTCGTCTACTGCCTCTTCTTTTGATGTCCCCCTATATGTATCTTACCTTCCCTCCTTTGGAAGGTTTTCTGACCTGTCTTGTTCCTTCTGTCAGAAGGAAGCTCGGGTCTGTAGGTCTCTGTGGTACTTCGGGCTGACATCCTGCAGCTAGACCATGCTTCCATTCATGGGGGTGGTTGATAATTCAACCACTGGTCCTCTCGTCATTAACAAATTTCTTTCCTGTAGAGATATCATGGCTCATACTTCAAAGCTTCACCCCCAACAGTCAGTTATGGGCAGTTTAACAATAATACATTTACATTGTCTAGATGTCTTAACATGGTAATCCTATTTTATGATTAATTACAAACTGGGGGAAACAAGGTGTTACAGTTACCATCATCACCATTATCAAGAAATATTTTAAATTTAAAAATATATATTTTAATAAATAATAATGTTTTAAAAGTTTAAAATAAAATGGAAAAAAAGTAATTAAAAATATATATAAATTTATTTTTTTATAATTTTTAATGAATAGACTCACTTTATTTTTTAGATAAATAAATAAACTCTATTTTTTGGGATGAGATAGAATACTATAAATTAGAAAGCTTCCTTATAGTAAATTTCCTATATAGGAATGTTTTCAATTTAATCTTCATGTAATTTAATGGTGCTTTTAAAAAAACAAAGACATTAGAAAAGGAAAAAATAGTAGTTACTAAATATATTCATTTTTTTTCGATAAGATAAGAAAATTTTATAAATGATTTATAAATTGAGTTTTTTATAATTATTTAAGATAAGAAAAATTTACAAATGATTTATAAATTGAGTTTTTTATAATTATATTTCGCAAACATAAAATTTCATAAAATAATTTTAATGATTTTTATATAAATTATTTTGAAGGCACAAACATTAAACGGGGGGTTGCGGCTGGGGAAACCTTAGCCGTAGAGCCCTAGATTTTCCCGTTTGTTTCCCGTCATGCCTGTTGCAAAAACCAGATTTTTCATGGCTCATCTCTCCTGGGTGCCCGAGGGTGTGCTAGCTTCGTCATATCTGGAGCTTCCGCCTTAGAGGAGCCCAATCTCGTTGTGCGGGTGTTCTCTCATCCGTTGTGGCTTTTTTGCCTCTTCCTTATTGCCTGGTTGGTGGATATGTTTCTCTTTGGGACGGATCATAATATCTTTTGCTTTCTCGATGAGATGATTGGTGGTCGTGACTCCTTTGTGTGGACCCCAGTGTGTTGCTTTGCCTGCAGGCAATCCGTCCAGTGTTTGTGATTTTTTTCTTCTGGTATTTAGCTTTAGATCTGGTTTATTTTGATGCATGTTCCGTCGTCTACGGGGTTTCGGTCTTATGTTGCTTCAACTTTTAGCACACATGGAGGTTTTTCGGAAGATTCTTAGGGGTTGGATCTAGTTATTCCATCCATGCTGGTTTGTTCAGGGCTTGATGCAATGTCAGGGTTTTCTTGGTGGTCTTGGTGGCTTGGGGGGTCCCTGTGCTCCCATCTGCATCTGGTCTTTTGTGGAGTGGATGCGGGGATTCTACTTCTTTTTTCGGTGTTTGAGTCAGAGCTTTGAGGTCCTTTCTCTTTGGGCATGCAGTGTTGATTATTGTGGTCTCGATCAACACTTTGAGGTTCGTTCAGGGTGTGCAGTTTATGGATTTATCTTCCGTGGTTGCAGGTCCTTTTGTTTATTGTTCCTCTGGATCCAGATCTTGTGGGGTTTTTTTGCCGCTCTAGCCTTGTCCGTCCAGGTTTTTCTTTTGGTATGCCTCTGCAGTTTCTTCCTTGCTGAGATTGGTGGTTATTTTCTTTGTAGACTTCATTTGTTCTGGGGCTGCTTTTAGAGGGCCATTTTTGCTACGCCTTTCTTCCTCTTGGGGTTGAAAGGTCATTTTTAGACTAAATGCATGGTCTCTGCATGCATTATTCAGAATGTAATTTTTATTTCTTTTAATAAAATTTTAATATATATGTGTGTGTGTGTGTGTATTTAAAATAAAACAAAAAATTATAAATTATTTTTAAAATAACGAATCAATTATATTATTTTCAACCCTTCGGTCTCTGAAGGGTTTTGAACCTTCCACTCTTTGAACTTTGTGGTTTTGCGAACTTTGGGGTGAATACTCTTTGAACTTTGTGGTTCTATGAACTTTGGGGTGAATATTATCTCTGCGGTGAATACATACGGTGGTGAATATATTTATCTAATGAATATTATCTTTGTAGTGAATACATATGATAGCGAATATTATCTTTGCAGTGAATATATATTGTGGTGAGTATATCTCTCTAGTGAATATTATCTATGCGGTGAATACATACGGCTGTGAATATTATCTCTGTGGTAGATTGATGCGATGGATATGTCTGGGTGAATATTACTCTATGGTGGTGAATATTATCTTTGCGGTAAATATGATCTACGTAACTCTATTAGTGACTATTCAAACCCTTTCAAATCAGGTGCACACGTTTCTTATTTATTTATTTTTCTTTTCAATATGAGTAATTCACCATTGATACCTAAATCTAATAGAGGAAGGTCTAACAAAGTAACTCTATATAGTTTGCATGAAACTATAAAATCAATGGAAAAATGTTTGCATGAATCTATAGAACCAATAGAAAAACCTAGAGAAGAAAGAGAATCCAAACTTCAAAGTGAATTAGTAGCAATGATTTGAAGTGAGTTACTAGCAATGCTTGATAATAAATTTAGATCCTTCGAAGATAATATTCATAGGCAAATGGACAATAAACTTCTAGAGTTTCAAATTTAGCTACACAATATGGAGGCTAGATTACAAGAAATAGAAAAAAACAACCAATAACAAAAACAATCAATGAAGGAA
Source organism: Picea engelmannii (assembly GCA_009831015.1). Classification (NCBI taxonomy): domain Eukaryota; kingdom Viridiplantae; phylum Streptophyta; class Pinopsida; order Pinales; family Pinaceae; genus Picea; species Picea engelmannii. The sequence goes on along the minus strand of WSFP011468804.1, from coordinate 6,949 downwards.
GAAAAGGTGGATGAAAATAACAATCTTAGGGACAAAATTAAAGAGTTAGAAGACAAACTAATTAACAATTTGGCCCTAAATAGTGTGGAACACAAATTTGATATAAAACTTATCAAAGAGGAAATGAATAAGCTCATAGAGTTAGACTATGAGCGTAACAAAAGATCCTTGAACCTCATAATTTTTGGTATAAAAGAACATAAAGATGATGACACATTAGCAATAGTCAAGGAAGAATTAAAAAATAAATCACAAATTGAAACAATTGGCCTTATAGAAGAAAAAAGGTTGGAAAAAACAATTGAACATAAAGATAGGTTAATTTAGGTTATGGTAAGCTCTAATGCCCATAAATATGACATACTTAGTAAAACTTTGAGCTTAAAAGGGTCCAAAATATTTATAAATGAAGACCTCATTCAAGAAGATCAATCTAAATTAAGAACGGAGGTTCAAAACGTAAATGAAGCTACAAAGGAAGAAAAATGAGAAATAATTGGGAATCGAAAATATATTATTAGGGATAAAGAACAAAAGTACAACGACAAATAGCAATTCGGGACACTGTGGATCCTCTTTTTGAATTGTCATGGTTTTATATGGAGTAAAGGGCGTATATTAAGTTGGATCTCCAGTGACATTGACATTATTCTCTTGGTTGAAAGTTGGGAGCATGAAGAATATAAGGTCCCTAATGTCGAAGGATTTGTTTTGTGGTCCACATGGAACAAGAAGTCCTCACGTAGAGGGATTGGAGGCATAACATGTTACATAAAAACAAACATCTCTCCTCACATCCAGCTTCATAAGAAAGATCCTCTCAATCAGTACATATGGATGGAGATATATTATATTAACGCTAATAAGATTTATATAGAAATATGCTATTTCACACCTATTAACTCTACTTTTTATACAAAAAACAATCTAGATAAGAATTGTACCTACAAATGCTTAGAGCAAGATATCTACAATATGGAAAATGAAGGTAGTATCCTCCTATTAGGAGACTTTAATGTTAGGACTGCAACTAGTCAAACTATTATTTTAAGTAATGACTCCAACCCTAATCCTCTTTGGCTAGATGAAGACCTTGTCTTAGCTAACTATTACAAGATAAACTCTAAAGACATCGAAAATTTGTTTAGTACTGAGTTAATCAAGCTCTGTAGTTCTCAAGATTTAATAATTTGCAATGGTCTAAAGAAGTGGCCAAATTCTCATAGAATGACATGTATCCATGGGTTGGGTAGCAGTGTTGTTGATTATGTAATATCATATATCTCCATATACAACCAAATAGTAAACTTTGATATTTTAGATGACTACGAACCTAACTCTAATCATAGACCTCTAACCCTAACTCTGAACTTTGCCATGCACAAAAGATTTGTAGAGGAGCACTCTGACAACCAAAGGCACTTAATTTTTGACAAAAAAAATCGATCTCTTTCTAAATGACTTAAGCAATTCTTTAAAACTCATATCGTCTCAGAACAATATTGAAGTTGATTATCATAATTTTACATCAACCCTCTCTACTTCAATTAACAATTTCTCTATTGAGATTCTACATAAAAAGAAAAATAGTACAACTAACCCTTGGTACGATAATGAATGTAAAATTGATAGAAAAACCATTAGGGATGCTTCCAATGCATGTTTAAAATCTGATAAGATAAATAGATACAAAACCTTAATTAAACAAATAAAAAAAAAATAAGAAAAAAGAAGACTATATACATAGAAAGCAAGGGAAGCTTTTGCACCTATTCAAGATAGATCCTAAGAAATTTTGGAGGCAAATTATAACTTGTAAAACTAAATAAAATAATAAGATTCCCTTGAAGGACCGAAATTTCTACCTTAAAAATATGTATGAATCCCTTGACGTCATGGACAACATGCTAAACAACTCTACAAAGGATGAAGTGTTTTCTATAGAAGACATTAAGTTTGAACTTAAGCATCTCTCAAAAGGAAAAGCTAAGGACATTGAAAGTTATGAAGCTAAAATATTAAAAATTGAAGGACTTATCCTCATCCCTCACAAACATAAGCTCTTCAATTTAGCTATCCAACAAGGCTTCCCAAAACCTTGGAATCAAAGTCTCATTGTACCTATTTTTAAAAGTGGGGATAAAAACAATCCTCTAATTGCAGGACCATTATGATTAGCCCCATTTTAGCTAAGCTATATAGAAGTATTTTAGAAAAGAAAATCGACACATGGCTAGAAAGCCATGGAAAAAGAGCTAGGGGCCAGGTTGGTTTTAGAGGCTACCATTCCACTGTGGACCACCTTGTTACATTTAGGATCATTGCAGAGGAGTGTCGTGATGATTAAACTGATCTCCTTTGTTGTTTCGTTTATTTTAGAAAAGCTTTTGACATTGTGCCCAGGACTAACCTATGGAATAGGTTAGAAGAGCTTAAAGTCCCTTTCGAGTTAAGAGATGCTGCAATAAAGTTATATGAGAAAGTTATTGTCAAGTTTAGGAACACGGAGGGTTGGTCGAAAGAAATTCAATATAATGTAGGAGTCAAGCAAGGATGTCCCCTATCCCCTACCATTTTCAACATCTATATTGACAAGTTAGAAAATTGTTTGGAGGACGCATGGTGTGTTGGCCCGACCCTCGCTAGAGCCTAGTATAGTCATCGTCCTCCTCCTTTGTTCTAATGATATTGTTCTTATGGCAAAGAGTCCCTATGACCTAGGTAAACAACTAATAACCCTCAAGGACTTCTTCTATAGCATGGGCATGATTGTGAACATTGACAAAAGAAAGGTTATGACAATTAAATCCAAAAGGATCACCTACGATACTTGTGTTTATGACAACAATAACTTGAAGGAAGTGCCTTCATACAAGTATCTTGGAATCGATATCCACCACAAGCTCAATTGGAACTATAGCATTGGTAAAATGATAAATTGAGGGTGAAAAGCTTATTATGGGCTCGAAAACAATTGTAAGTTAGCAGACCTTTGACTTTGGGATAAAAATAAACTTTTCTTTCACACTCTCGTCACTCCAATTATCTTATATGGATGTGAAGTTTGAGGTTGCAGCATATTTAAAGAATCCTAGAGAAAGATAGAACATATCCAAAAGAATTTTATAACTTATAATCTCAAAACTAAGAGAAATACACCCTATCATATCCCCCTCATATAAGCAAGCCTTTCCTCCATTGAGAGCATTGCTATGATTAGATCCCTAACGTACAAAAATAAGATAAACATGGATGACAAGAGGCTCCCCAAAATTGCTTCAAACTCTAGCCAAAACCACCAACGTCTCAAGCAAGGATGGCATAAAGATGTCAAATCTTGGCTAAATCATTGGGGAATACAAGAAGAAGCCATCATGCATAGTATCGATAATATTACAAATATTATCACTTCTAAATTTAAGAAGAATATGTGGTGTGATAGATAATTAATGGATAAAAGTAAATTAAGATATTACAAGGGGGTGGTCAACCCTAATTTAAAAGATCAAAATTACCTCTCAATTTTGAAAAGTGCAAAGAAGAAAATCAACATTGCTAAAATAATAACAAACTCTCACGTGTTACATAGTGAAACTAAGCGTTGGACAACTCCCAAAACACCATGGGATGAAAGGTGACACTAAGCAGGTAGAAGATGACGCTTCTACTTCCTCTTGGATTGCCCTGCCTATACCCATATTAGATCCCAATTCTATCAATGTTTTTTTAGCACACATATGCAATTTTAAAGAAATTGAAGTAATATCTTACCTGCTTAAGGTCCGACACACCAATTAATTTTGGTCTTAGTGAACTTTAATCATCATCATCATCATTATGATAACAAACAATTGTTATAACTTATTTTTAAAATAAAACAAAAAAGTTATAATTTATTTTTAAAATAATAAAAAAAATTGAAAATTTTAATTTTTCTAAATTATTAAAATTATGTGTTTTAAAATGAAAAAAAATTCCTTTTATTATGTTATTTTTTAATAATTTAAATTGTCTTTCAAAATAAAATCTATTTATTTTTTAAACTATTAAAATTGTCTTTTATAATGATTAATGATGAGAAAATTCTAATTATTTATTTTTCCCAAAATGAGATGTTTTAAATTTATATTTTTCTAATTATTAAAATTAAATGTTATCACGTGTTATTAATTTTTCAGAATTATTAAAATTTAATTTTTAAAAATCAAAATGAGATGTTTTAAAATTATATTTTTCTAATTATTAAAATTAAATGTTATCATGTGTTATTTATTTATTTTAAATTTAATTTTTTTAAATGGAGAAAATATCAACTACTAAATTTGTTTTATCTTATAAATCATTAAAATTAAAATTAAGTGTTTTAAAGTGGAGAAAATTCCATAAATTTGTTTTATCTTCTAAATCATTAAAATTTAATTTAATTTTTTTCTAAATCACTAAAATTTAATTTAAGTTTTTTCTAAATCAATAAAATTAAAATTAAGTGTTTTAAAAGGTAGAACCTGCTATATTAAGTTATCAGAGAAACATTGACAAAATACACAGAGATATAGTTCTGAGCCACCAAAAAAGCTGTCGTTTTACCGGAAACCAGCATAGTTTGGAAAACTGTTTTGCCCTCTGTCTTACCCGAAGGAAACCATAACAAATGGCCATAGGTCAAGTTTACATGTAGCAACAACATGATTAAACATAAAACAAACTAGCAAAGGAGAACCTAGATACCCGGTGACCTGTCGCCCTTGCCTGTCTGCCACGTGGACCTAGCTGGGATGGCGAATGGCTGCGCACAGAATGGACATTTCCTCTTTGCAGGAGCGTTGGAGTACGCGTCAAGGAGCAAGTCCAGACGTTGTCCTATGAGAAGAGCTCTGTGCTCCTGCTCTGCCATGTGGCCTCGGAGTTCGAACACCAGAGCCAGATGCTCTGCACGGAGGAAAGGACCATGCAAGTCATTACCTGCGCCGTCAAAGATTTCGTTCCCCACTTCCACGTTCATCCCAGCTCTGGCTTCGATCTCAATCAGTTCTACACTGGCCGCTTCCTCCTTCATCCCTGGTTTGGTCTCGTCCGCATTCCCTTCGGCGCAAGCCTTGTCTCGAGCTTTGTCCTCGATCGTTACATGCACAACATGGTTGGTGGGGCTGTAGTCACCCATCCACAATATCTCCTCAACGATGCATACAGGGAAATCTTCTGTCGTCTCGTCTTTAGGACCGCTACCATCCTGGGAGTCCGGCGCCATGGCTTGGAGTTCCGGAGTGGTCACGAATTCCTCCACGAACAACGTTTCTTCAACATAGCAGGTAGGAAACTCATCCACGACGCCACCCTCCAGCCTGCTTCCAGGCCCAATTGCCATGGTTTGACTGCTGCGCTCTGTCCCAGTCTCAACAATAATGGCATGCAGAGCCAATTGGTCAGCGCAAGCCCTTTTCTGGAGAATGGAGGTCGCCATCGACAAGGCGCGCTCTAGTTTCTCCCTCCTTTGCCTTTGCTCTTTGTGGGTGTACCAAGTCGAGCCATGGCGAGGCCTACCTCGCTTCCTGGTCATTGTTGCCGAGTGGTATATAAAAATGCAGAGAGGATGCATCAAAACGAAAGTGAGCCAAGACAATAAGGAACCAGAGCTGCACCAAAGCTCCCAACCGACGGAGAGGCCCAAAACGAGAGCGAACCAGCGCTGTCTAGGCGCTCGAAAATTTGGATTGTCAAAAACCGAATTCACTTGGCTATCCATAGACCCTGTCATGCTGAGTGCGGTATGAATGAGAGTTTCCGCGCGAGGGAGGAGTCCCTCCTCCGTATAGCAGCTGTAATGGCCGACAACCATCTTAAATGCGGAGGATGGGTGGCGGCCATCAACATTTATGCTATGGCTCAATGCAGAGCCAGGTGGCGAGGCATTGCCACATGTCACCCCATCCGAGGCAAAATTAAGTGTTTTAAAGTGGAAAAAATTCCAACTTAATTTGAAAAGAATTTCCAAAAATTTTCATATAAATTACTTAAAAAACAAATTCCAATTTAATTTATTTTTTCTAAATTATTAAAATTAATTTTTTTCCACCAAATTTTAAGTAAATTTGTTTTCCTTAAATTATCAAAATTAAATTTATTTTTTAACCAAATTCCAACTAAAACTAATTTTGAAAAGAATTTCCCCAAACCAGCCTACTCAAAAAGTGACGTCACTTTTTGAAAAGTACCAAATAAATTATGGACGTCACTTTTTGAGGTAGGCTGGTGCCTCCGAAACCCTACGGTAAGGTAGGCTGTGATAAAAACAAAAAAGCCATTTAAGACTTTATTGTGCAACCTACAGCTTCATCGCTTACAGGCGAGCCAGCTTCTGAGCAGCCGCATAGGAGTGAAGATAATATACTTAACAGTGTCCAGAATATTGTGGTAAACCATGTATCTGTGATTCAGAATGTATTTACAAATTGGAGAATTATTTGTCACAATGTCAAACGCCTTAACAAGAAAATACATGTCGCAACAAATTTGAGTTATTATAACTGTTTTAGAAAGATACTTGGAAGCTCTACAATCAATCCTCCCTTCACAGTTTTTGGTAGGAAGATGGGTGAACAGAAAAGGGTTCATTTATGCAAACAATATATGCGAGAAACAAAATGTCAGAAACCAATGCTCGTTGCCTCGCAACCAACTAATAACTGGTGCATGGAATCGGTCAAAATGGGAAAAAAACCTAATTTTTTCGCTGGATACAGAAACCCTAGAAACCCTAGTATATACCTAACAAACACGCTCTGACTCTGTTATTCCTTAAACCCAAGACAGCCGCCCAACCTCTTACTTATATTTGCACACAGCTTTTGAACAGCCGTATAAGATTCAGGTAAACTACATTCAATGGTGTCCAGAATGTATTTCGTCTTATGGTAACCGTCGCATCTCTGCTCCATAACATATTTCTTGG
>WSFP011468803.1:0-18024 GCA_009831015.1 Picea engelmannii | reverse complement strand
GAATATACATTGAGGTAGATTTGGAGAAAGGATTACAAGAATATCTCCTTTTCACTCTTGACAATTGTAAGCATGTGCAACAATTGGACTATGAACACCTTCCTTTTAAGTGCAAATCTTGTCACAAGTACAAACACTTTTCCTAGGACCACAAGAAGGAGCCATCACACTAGGCACCAACACAAGACAAAGTGGAACAATGGAAAAAATGAATAAAAAAATGAGTTCAAATGTAAACCTAGGTGAAATATACCAAGCAATAACGACAAGGGTTCTGAAAACATCTGGGGTTAAAAACCCCTAGGTACAAAATTTTACCAAGGGTTCCTCCTCCAATAATTTCTCGAAGAAAAATCAAATGCAGATTGGTAGTAGAGGTGGTAGCCAACTGATGCTTAACAATATATATGAAGTCATATCCTAGGAAGAACCTCCCACATCAGTAGAATCCATACTCATCCCCTCACATGAACCAATGGGAATTGTTTCATCGAAAGAGGGGCTTCCTTTAGTCCAAATAGAAGAGAACCCACCATCCAAGGATGAAGTTTTGGTCCCATAAATATGGGAGGAATTCAACACCTTCTTAGATGAAAAAATTGATTTGTCTAACCCTAAGGCCAAAGGTAAATATCACATATAAATAAAGGAAAAGGATTATAGAGAAGGGGAATCTAAAGAAAGGATCCCCAAAAATGTGAGTAGAAAGACAACAAAGGTGAAACAAGAGGAAGAAGAAAGTAGGGAGATAATCATGGATTCCCAGTCAATAATAGATAAATCAATGGTAGGGACGAAACCCATAAGAACCCTGGGAAGAAGTTCTCCTTAGAGAGGCGATGGTCTCAAGAATTAATCCAAATAATTATTCTAGTCTCCTAGAATTGCAAAGGATCATGAAACAATAGAAAGGAAGTAGCCCTAAAAGGTCTAGTTCTAACAAAAAAGCCTATTATACATTTTCTCAAGGAGACCAAGATGGAATCCGTGGAAACTATAAAAGTTGGAAAACAATAGTGGAAATAGTGTGAAGGGGTGGTAGTAGACTCCAAAGGACGCTTAAGAGGTTTATGCACCCTATGGAATAATCAAGTTTTGCACTTGGACTTCACTTTTTAAACTCAAAACTAGATTCTTACAATATTTATCTTTGTCCAAATAGGTAAGAATCTCAACATTTTTAATTTATATATGTCAATCAACTACTTGGAAAAAGAAACTTGTTGGTGCTCACTTACAGTTATGAAGGATACATTATTTGTCAACAAGAGTATTATTGCAGGGGATTATAATGTAGTCTTGTATAATAGTGAGAAAAGAGGAGGAAATATTATCAAAGATCCATTCAAGGAAAGAAGGTAGGAGCTTATAGTTGAGTGAGATTGTATTGACATCAAGCCAATAAAAGGAAAATATACCTAGACTAATTGAAGGAAACTGGACCAGGGTACATAACGGCCATATTAGATAGGTTCTTGTGTTACATTGATATCCTACTACAAGACTTGATATTAAAGTCTAGGATTGTTCCTTTGATTGCATTTGACCACAAGCCCGTTTCTCTACATTCTTAGGAATCTCCAAACTATGGTCCCTTGCCTTTTCAATACAAACCTCTTTGAATAAATAATCAAGAAGTAATAGAGAAAGTTCATTTATCTTTGCACACTTGGGTTTTGGGAACCCCTATCTACATTTGGGAGAAGAAATTAAATCTTGTCAAACATGCATTAAAAAAATAAGAAAGATATTCTTATTGCTCCCCATCGGCAGAAAAAGAGTCACTAAGATATCAACTTGATGAGATTCAATGATCCAGGTGGATATTGGTGGCCACCCACCTATTCTAATTGGCTCCTTTTGACAATTTTTAGTTCAACACGTTCTTCTGTAATTATTTGTAATTGTGGGTTCTACACTTTCGGGGTTGTCTGAATCCCTAAACATATTCCAGGTGGAGATTGGTGGCCTCCCACCTAATCCAACTGGCTTATTTGGGAAATTTTCATGTTAGTACATCTTTATGTACTTCCAAGGTCGTTTTGGGGCCCTAAACAGTGTTTTTTTGGCTTGCCAAAGTCAAATTGTAGACAGAGTTAGAGTTTGACAGCATAATGTGTAGTTCTCGAAAATACCTTTCCAATGGGATATCACGTGCCTAAAATGAAGCTCATATGAAAAATTTACGACCTCGGGAAGTTGAGGTACCAACTTACCCATTAGGGCCCACATAACTTTTGGCGTTTCATCTCCTAGGGTTAGGTTTTTGGATTTCTAGGGTTTTGGAATTCATGAGTAATGTTAAAAAGGCATATGGAGCCTCATTGTGATCATTCTTCTAATATGGATGTGTGTAGCAACCACATATCTTCTCAAAGATAGCTACTTCCATTCAAGCAACTTGTTTCAGTTCTATAGTTTTATAGTTTCAAGCTATTTTATTTATTCAATAGAAGTTATTGTTCACTGGATATTTTTTGTTATTCTCCATATCTCTATGTTATGGTATTCAATCTATTATTCATTTCATTCAGCTCATTAATCCGGATCATTTATACCAAAATGGATTATGAAGATATAATAGCCCAATTTCAAGAAGACAAAATAGTTATCCAGTAGAAGCTCCAAAGAGCCAAAGAGCCATTTGATTTGAAGAATAAAAATGGAGACTTAAATACATAATCTTGTGGCTTAAGGAAGTATATACAAATACAAGTCATTTCCACAATCAAGCTAAGGTGAGGATCATAAAAAACAATGTGATGGAGATAACTATGAATGATGGTTCTAGAATCTCTAAATTTGAGGAGCTTAAAAATGCAACCAAAAAACACTACGGTTCCCTGTTCACACAACAAGATGGCATGGATCAAGAAGCCTCAACGATTATGCTAGTGAATATTCCTTCGATTTCTTTGATGATGAGAATAAAAAGTTTATAAAACCAATTGAGGAAGAAGAAATTTTGAGCGCAATATGGAGTATGGAGCTAGATAAGACACATGGTCCTAATGGATTTTTGATGTCCTTTTATTGATGGTTATGAAACCTCATTAAATTTGATCTCAAATGAATGCTCCAATATGCTCAAAGGTCTTGTAAACTGTGAGTCAATACAAATTCTTCCTCCTTGGATTTAATCCCAAAGGAATCAAATCCTTCCTCCTTTCCAAGATTTTATCCTATATATCTATATAACTCTTCATACAAAATTATGTCTAAGTTTATAGTGACCATCTTGAAGAAGATCATGCCCAACTTAATCTTTGAAAATCAAGGGGGCTTTATGTAGGATAAACAGATTGTTGATAACATAGTGCTAGTGTAGGAGGCCATCCATTCAAGCAAGAAAAATAAGGATAAAGGTATGATTATTAAGTTGGACATGGAAAATGCCTTTGATCAAGTGAGACATTCCTTCCTTTTTGAATAAATTACAAAGCTTGGCTTCATTCCTACCTTTATTCAATGGATTTGTTCTTGTACTAGTTCGCCTTGGATTGCCCCGTTGGTTAATGGAAGACCTACTTCCTTCTTTCAATGGATTAGGGGTTTGAGGTCAGGTTGTCTTATATCCCCTCTCCTTTATATCATCATGATTAATTCATTAGCAAGAAGATTGAGGCTAAGTGGCTCAATGGAAGTATTCTAGGTATCAAGATAGTTTGGGGAGCTAAGAGTTTGAATCACTCACAATTTGTGGATGACACTCTCCTCCTTGGAGGTGCCTCCATCATAATTGCATCCTATTTAGAAAGGTGTTGGAGAATTTTACAAAGGATTATTGTGGGGGGATCAATCATCACAATTTTCAAATACTAGGCTAGAATGTTAATAGTCAGGTATTTCATTATATCTCTTTAATTTTACAGTTTCCTTTATCATAAAATTGATCTTCCTTCAAGTATCTTTGGATTCCTATTTCTTTTAAAAAACCTACCTCACAATCTTGGTTGAGCATCATTAAAAAAATTAAAACTAATTTTAGACACTGGGGATCCCAATGGTTGAATTCATTGGGAAGGCTGGTCTTAATAAAAGTAATTCTCTTGGCCCTCTCATCTTTCAATTCTATGCTATGTTAGCTTTGCTTGGTATTATGAACCAGATGGACCTCAACATCAAGAAATTTCTATGGCAAGGGGGAAATTCTAGTACAAATAAATACCATCTCATAAATTATAAGACAACCAGAGTTCCAAAAGACATAGGTGATATGGGAATTAAAGACCCAACATTAATGAACTTAGAAATGAGAGCCAAGATCTTGTGGATAATTATTATAGGTAGATTGGAATGGTGGAAGAATATCTTATGGAAGAAATATTTTAGGGGAGGAAGAAACAAGTGCTTAGAGAATATAGATGAATCCCAAAAATTATCTCAATTATGAAAGCTCTTGAAACTATCCGCCCCTATCTTACACTAAAAAATTACTTAGAATCAGAAAGACATTTCAATTTTAGAGTAAAAAATCCTTGGGAAAGAAGAAATATCTACTAATGACTTCTTGACTCCCTTAAGAGCCTAGATGGACAAAGTTAATTTGAAAACATTGCATGATATTTCAATATGGGAAAAAGATTATGGATTGTAGCTGAGATAGAAACTTAGGGACCCTCGTGAGCCTCTGCACCCTCTAGTTTCAGCTCTCATCCATGCTCTTAATGGATGTGCCCCTTTGAATTCAAGTGCCAAAAATTGTAGGGTGTTAGGGGACTCTTCATATCGGGTCAAATATGGTTATGTGGCGTTGCTTTCTTCTCTTCCATTGCCACAACATTCCCCTTTATGGAAACATATATAGAATTGCAATGGGCTCCCCAAGATTAATATCTTTTGATAGCTCATGACACATGGCAAGATCCTCACCTCAAAAAAATTGGAAAAAAGAGGGATTTAGGGACCCTGTCACTGTGAACTACCTTTGTAGAATAAACAATCCATCATTTATTTTTTGAATGTAGATTAACTAAAAAATTTGGTTGTGTGCCTTTGCTGGAATAATTCACCATGTAAGATGGCCCACCTCCTAGAGTGAAATGCTCATGCTATAGAGTAGAAGCTACCATAGATCTTTCAAAAATAAAATCATTCTTAAAAAATTATCAAATGTACTTCCAAATTATACTTGTTAGAAGATATGGTTAGCTAGAAACAATGTTGTTTTTAACCATGTATGGGAGAAGAAAAATTCAAGTCCCTTATATCATAATACTTCAGAGCTAGGATAAAATTAGAAGATCAAAATTTGGATAGGGTGGAGGAGTTATGGTTTAATCAATTCAAAATTTAAAATCATATCTCTCTTGCTACCAATATAAGGACAAATAATCATCTTCAATGGAAAATTTGAAAGGAGAGACAAGAATTTCAATATTGGGAATTACAACAAAAATCCTACTCTTTGTTCTTTCATGGTGCTTCAAATAAAAATCCAAGGGCTATAGGAGCATGGAGGAGTCTACACGATCATAGAGGAATATCAATTATAACCTTCATCTGGAGCCTTGGATAGCTATCAAACACTTTGGTAGAAGAATATGCCTTATTATGTGGACTTTCTCTTGCAAATGAAGAAAATATCAAATCCCTCTTAGTATTTGGAGACTTGATGTTAGTCATTAATATAATGATTAGAAAATCCATCCCTGAGGGACACAAATTAAAAAATGTCATCACTCGGATCAAGTAGGAAGCCAGTTCCATTGAGAAAATCTCCTATTTCCATACCATGAGATATCTAAATGAAGAAGATGACCAATGGGATAAATAAGCCATTGATCTAATCCTTGGCACCATGTTAAAAAAGGGAAATTAAACTTAATCCCATTCCCTAAGTTTCTTGGTATAGTGGGTTCTTCAATATCATTTATTAATCACATGATGTGAATCCCTATGATGCATTGGCAAGGAATTAGGAAGGGTGAACCGTTGGTAGACTTCATCCCTCACAACATGCAAGTGTCATTCTTGTTCATGGTAATTGAATATTCAATTGGAATTTGGTACATACATGATGGGATAATGGTTGGACCGTGGTCTAGTTTTGGGATTTATTTTCCACTAGTCTAGAGGAGCACCTAGATATATAGTGAGAAATTTTATGGGTGTTGAGAAGCTTATCAGTTTCAGTTTCTTTTGGAATGTTTTTATTCTCACCTGGGCCATCTTTGAAGCCAAGGTGATGGGGTTTTCCTAGAGTCTATCTCCTAGACCTATTTGGATTGGCCATTGGGTTTTCATTTGTTTTTATGGTCTGCTTTCATTTCTCCCATTGGGTACTTTCACTATGAATAATTTCAAGGAGGACCAATTTGTGGTTGAAATCTAGAATCAATATGATGGTTCTTGTGACTCAATTTGGAACACTCATAAGCACATAGTAGTTGTGTTGAAACTCTAGGTTTTAGGAAATCCTTGGTTTTTTCTTAGATGTTTTGTTTGGAAATTGTATGTTGATTCATGCATGTTAATTTGGAATTCCTACAAGATTATAATTTCTAATCGAAAGGTTGGATTTTGGTTAATCTTGGGTTTTAACTTAATTGTTTTGTCTCTATTCACCGAGTTGACATTAGTCTTGGGTTGTTCATTATGTATTATTACATAAGCTTAGTCCCTGCAAATGTAAAGGAATCAAACTACATAGAAGATTGTGAGTGCCTCTTTGCAAGGGTGTTGTGCTAGAACCCTAGTTTTAGGGAAAATAATTTCTCTACATTTGTGGTTTCCAGAGTAGATATCTCATCTTTTGTGCTCAAGGATATCTTGATTAATAGATTGGGCTATGTTTTATGGGCCCGAAGAAATTATGGAGGTATTTTACCTATCTATTGGGATAGTAAATTTAGAGATACATTGGCATATCCATATCATTCTCATTATGCAAGGTTGGACATCATGGAGAATAAGGAGGTACATGAGTTCAAAAGAGTTATGCGGCATCATGCAGACCTAATACAATCTAACATAAGAATGTTGTGTTCAATATCCTACAAGGTCACTGAAAATGAGCATTTATGTATCAACCAATAGGAAAACATCAGTAGCCTATTAACATAATAGAGGAAAAGGATAGATATCCTTGAAGTAGAGTACAAAATTCTCCACAACCTTTCACTCAACCTTTGCAAGGAAACTCTTTCTATGACATCAAATAATATGGACATAGAGAATTCATCACATGATGAGCTAACAGAGGAAGAGACTGTCCACCAAATAATAGATCCAATGGATATCGAGAGAGAAAATTTCCCTTAGTTTGAAGAGGGGAAAGAAGAAACATGTAGTTCCCAAGTTTATCTATAATCTTATGTACTTCTATGTTTTATGTTTGTTAGGTGTCTTTGTGAAGCATGATAATTGTAGAATGACCTGAGATATATGCTTTTTAATATGATGTAATCTTATTTTTGTTTTTTCAGAACAATGTTTTGGTTCATGGAAGATATTTTGATTCAACACTATGTAAATTGTTGCTAGCCTCAACTACTGCATTTTTTATTAATATAAATTTATGTTCTGATTGAAAAAAGAAGAAGAATATTTCTTTGAGTTGTAAGAGGAGAGTTTCTAGTTATGAGTTTTATGCTTCTACCAAACAAATTCAAAACCTAGTTTACAAGAGTAAATATCAACAAATTGGGAACGCAACCAAATGCATAAGAAAAACATGGCTAAAATAAATTCTTGTGTTGATTTCTAGTCATGTAAGTTATTGTTTTCATGGGGGTTTTTCTTTTCTTATTTTGGAGACTCCAATCTAGTCTTCTTTTTGGTCTTGATAGGGTTTTACTGGTTTTGACAACTTGTCTTATTCCATATATTTGGTACTTTTGTACTCTCCATTAGGAAGGGTGTGTTGGACATTATAGATTTCCGAAATCTCCTCTTCAGTCTATGTCAAATCCACCCATCTCACCATACCCTTTTGAGGGAGAGAGGGAGAGGGTTAGGCATTCTCAGAGTGAAGGACCAAATTTGTCTTTGACCCTTTCTTTGTTCTTGAAACCAAATATGGCTCTTCCATTGGTGGGTTCTCTTCAGGGAGCATAAATGATTTGGGTAATTATGGGGTTTTGGAAGAGGGTGGATCTTGCTAGAAAAATCAATTTATTGTAGGATCCTTGTTGATTAGATGGATATCTTCTATTTGTCCATCCCACTAGGTGGGCTTCCTCATAGTATTTTTTTTCCTCCAAGATCTCTTGGCACAATGGGATACAATGTGCCTTTTTTTGAAGCAAACACTACATTTGAATGCATCCTACTCATAGTTAATACAATGGGTCCATGTATAGTATTTGGCTATGTGATATGGATTGGATCACTATATTATTTGTCACCTATCTCGATGCTTTTAGAGTGGAAAAAATTGGAAGAATCAACTTGCAGGGTCATTTAGTGGCAGGTCCCAGTTTGGAAAATTGGGGTTTTGAACCTTTTGAATCCATTTGAGGTATTAGACGACGTTTTTTTGGTTTTTTGGTGCCCAAAACTTAAGCACACCCACTTAATGGTGTTCTACACTATGATACCTTTCCAATGGTGCAGATTGTGCATCAATCAGAGTTCATATGAAAAACTTATGCCTCCCGCAAGTTGACATATCATTTTGACCACCATGGTACGAGAGGATGCCACATCAACCTCCATTACTCATGCATATGGGGATAGCCACGTATGTAATTTAAATAATATTCTCGAAGGTTCAAAACCCTATCACAATTGAGGGTTGAGGAAGTTAAAAACCTACCCCCTGAATGACTATCAGACTATGTTAAATATTAGGACACTAGGTGTTAGGTAGCTAGAGAGGTAGAGGGGGGCCCAGAAGGCCCATAACAATAATAGTGGAGGCCATTCAATGTAAGTTGGATTAGGTCCACTATAGTATTAAATAAGACCCACTATGGTAGTTAGATATACTAAATGTAAGATGACTTCTTAGAAGGTTCCACTTCTAAAAGGTTCCTCATCTAGAATGTTCATAGGTGGTTGGTAGCACTATATAAATGGGTTAAAACAATGTAATGGGATAAAAAGAGAATTATTGTATTGTGAGCGGTAGTTCGATAGGAGGATTCCCCCTGGAAGAGGCAAGTGAAAACGAGAGGATCCCTTCCATAATATGATCCATTGTATGGTGTTGCCCTACCTCAAGGTTTTTTTTATAATAAAGTGTGGTTATTCTATATTTATATGTGGATCTATTGTAGTATTTCTGTATTCATATCTTTGATTCTTAACAATTGGTATCAAATCACTTTTCTTGGCAAGAATTGTGGGAAACGTTTTATTCTATTTTTGCATATTTTTTCGGAAAAGAAAAAGAGGGACATGGCATTTTGGACAATTTTTGTATATTTATGTGAAAAAATTGCCGAAACATGTTGTATATCGGAGTTCCTATCATAAAAGCACTCAATTTAAAAAAGAAATTATCTGAAACAGAGTCTGGGAAGTAAAGTTATCAACATTTTAAAATATGCAATTTTCAAGGTTTTTTCCGCAGATAAACGTGCGATTTTTT
This sequence comes from Picea engelmannii, assembly GCA_009831015.1. Classification (NCBI taxonomy): domain Eukaryota; kingdom Viridiplantae; phylum Streptophyta; class Pinopsida; order Pinales; family Pinaceae; genus Picea; species Picea engelmannii. The sequence continues at coordinate 8,489 of WSFP011468803.1, read as the reverse complement.
TGTTTTCTGTAGCAACTAGAGCTGAATTTGCCAAAAATAATTACAGATCTGAGTTCCTCTTTCAAAAATAGTTGATTTCAGAAATAAATAAATAAATAAATAAATCATGCAAATCGGAGCTCCGGAAGTGAAGATATAACCGATTTAAAATCGACCATTTTCTAGGGTCTTCGTGACGACGGCGGGACTACAGAGTTCATAAATTTTCACATGGTGCTCATATTTCTACTATATTAGTGTCATTGGATAGAGTATTTTTAGTTCTTTCTTCTGGCATATTATATGAGGTTTTCCTGATGGATATGTGATGCACTCCAGCCTCTACAAAATTTCCAATGTCCCTACAAGCTCTCGGTGATATAATAAGGGAATGCCTTCATATTTATCCTTCCATTATGATAGAATATGCTCGAGAAGAACTTGCTTGGCATGATTTCGAGTGTGATTGTGCTTCTTAGAAATTTACTCTTACAATTCATGAGATCCAAGAGAGATATAGCAAGGACATCATTGAGATTTACATCTCGGTAAAATATAATCAAGAAAGATATGCTTAGTATGATTACGAGGACGATTGTGATGATTGGTATATGGATAGTTGTCATTTTTGGGATGAAAACCACTTTCATATTTTATTTGATGACTCTACTCCACCTTCTATAGAGAACATCAATGTGACAAATCAAGATCCAGTTATGACTACAAGTGTCGAACCTGCATATTCTACAATGGTATTATTCCTTCCTGATTCAACTACGACCCTTTCTCAACACGTGGATGGATATTCTTATTTGGATCCACATGACAAGTATCAGTCTCTAGAGCATCATTTTCTACTAGTTATTGGGTTTCAATATCTTCCGTGTGGAGTTCACCTGAGCACTTGGACATGGGACCCCATTTTACATTGGCGGTTATACTACGTCATCACGGTGGCTTTCATTTCTACATGGGACTCTGGTTCTCTAGTATACTTCAGAACTATGGTCCACAACCTTGGTATATGGTTGTACACTCTCGTCACAAGCGTCGAGGACAACACTTTCATAAGGGGGATGGAATGTTAGGTAGCTAGAGAGGTAGTGGGGGGACCTAGAGGGCCCATAGTGATAATAGTGGAGGTCATTCAATGTAAGGTGGACTAGGTCCACTATAATAATAAGTAAGACCCACTATGGTAGTTAGATATAATAAATGTAAGAGGACTTCTTAGAAGGTTCCACTTCTAGAAGATTCCTCCTCTAGAATGTTCATAGGTGGTTGGTATTACTATATAAAGGGGTTCAAGCAATGTAATGGGACAAGAAGATAAATATTGTATTGTGAGTGGTAGCTCAATAAGAGGATTCCCCCTCAAAGAGGCAAGTGAACATGAGAGGATCCCTTCCATAATAGGATCCATTGTATGGTGTTTCCCTACCTCAAGGTTTTTTTTTTATAATAAAGTGTGGTTCTTCTATATTTATCTGTGGATCTATTGTGGTATTTCTGTATTCAGGTATTTGGTTCTTAACACTAGGAGGAGAAGGGATTCCATTATTTTGCATTGTATCTTGTTCCATAGCTGAGAAAAACATATAAGAGTGGTATTTTGTGAGTATAAAAAGGGAGGAGATATTTTGTAGAAGCCATACATGCCACAGGCCAAAGATGACTCTACAAAGAGTGCCTCTTTCTTTGTACTTGCATAATTTCTATACCAGAAAAAAAAGAGTTGAGCAGCCTCACCTTCTAGCTAGGTTTTCTCTCGTATTGGGTTTCCCAGGTCATATGTTGTGTTTATTTGTACATGGTGAGTGTATTTATTTCTATTCTCTATTTTTTTCATTTGAGCTATTCCATACATTTTTTTAAGAAGAAAACCAGAAATCAAGAGTCTGAGATCTAATGGAAAATAACCTTAATAGTAAAGATTCCAGTTATTTATCAGATCTGTTGTGACGAACTCTTCAAGTCGAATATCCATAGCAGTTTATAGATCACTATGAGAGTTATTTTTGCTGATAGTATTTTGTTAAAATCCATGTCAACATAGATTTGTGCAAAGGTAGTGATGTGCCTTTGTTGGGTTATGACCCTTTTGGAAAGAATTTTTTTTATTGCCTTCAATGAATCAAAACTTCAAAAGTTCAAGGGGATGTTTGTCATTCTTACCTTGACTGGAGCTATGGATAGTGTCTCTACTATGAGATAAAATATTAGAGTCCACAAATTCATGTAATAAATTTGACTGATCATCTACATCTTCGATCACTATGATGGATGGAGCAAAAGTTTCATTGAACATATGAAATTTAGGGGGTTAGGCATTCTCCACTAGGTTCCCGATTAACACCACATATTTGAAGGAGGGTCCATGTAGCTATTGATGGTATTAGGGTGTTGGGGCTAAAGGGATAAGATGATGGTATGGGAGTTGTTGTTGAATTTCTTACTAGAGGGGTCTTCTACTTGTATTTTTCTATCTTGGGTTGGGCATGATGGGATAAGGAGGGAGAAGGTACATAAAGGGTCAAGGTTACAATGACTTCCATTACTCGGATCCATGATGGATGATGAGTTTTGAGAAGTGAAGAGAAGATCAACGATTATAGTAGTGAACTAATTGGTAGGTCAATCTTTTTCATGTAGCTGAGGGTTTCGTGAGAACAAAATTACAACTAAGATGAAAACTCAGCTTCTACAAACCTTGTTGCCGATCTCATCATATTTCTTATATTAACTTTTTTAACATTAAAAATCAAAATATTAAATTTTTTATTTTAATTTATAAATAGTATTTATATAAACATTTCCATATACCTATAATTATCAAAATACTTCACTTCTTTTCATAACATATAAACCCTAATAATGGGATATCTTTGTATAATCGAATGTGCAAACATCCAAGTAATCAAACGTGTGCAAAAGTTACACATTAACATGGATAATTGCTTTGGTGAGGTGTTTGCTTGGCATGCATGTGTTGATGGATACCCATGTATAGTACTAACTTTTGGGCTTTACAATGTATGTGGGGTATTTTCATAAAGTGCAGTATATGGTGGTTTATAACCAAACTAGTATCATGTAAGTGAGGCAAATAGGACTAGCACATGACAAAATTTACCCTAGACCGCTAACTTTTGGGATTTACAATCTTTGTGGGGTCTTTTTTGGAAAGTGTAGTATATCCCTTTTGAGAGTTCATGGTTGTTTATTTTAATACAAGAATCACGTGGTCTTTGAAGAAAGTGGTACATCCTTTAATTTAAAAAAACAAAACACAAAAAGGTGTATGAAGAATGGATATATCATTTAATTTAGAAAACAAAATGTGTATTTTTCTACCCTTTTATGCCCAGTTACAAGTTATTTTATCACAAGTGAGGTCCTTATTATGTTATACAAACTAATATCATGAATTATTTTTTCTTTTTCTTTTTCTTGAAATAGTAAAAAAAATACCACCATATAATGAATTATTTTTTCTTTTTCTTGAAATAGTAAAAAAAATACCACCATATAGTTATATGAATAATGACATTGAGAAAAAACTTCATAAAACACTTTATGAAATTTCACAAAATTGAGGCCAAGGCTCAAATTTTAAGAATCAAATGTTTTGGATCAACCTTAAGCTTATTATTATAGCCAAGAACATTAAGCTTAAGCTTATTATTATGATGACCAAGAACATTGATTATGAAAACTAGTCATTTGTGTGGCCTAGATTTTCTAAATTGGGCAACCATAATTTTTATGTCAATTTGTGTCCCCAATGTGTCCCAACTATTGATTATCTATAGTCCACTTCTTTCCACAAAGTGGGTCTTATTATGGATGACCAAGAGCATTGAGTATGACTTAGTGTCTTAATATGGATAACCAAGATCATTGAATATGACAACCGGTGATTTGAGTGGCCTAGGATTTTACACATTGGGAAATCATAATTCTTATCTATGTGTCCCGAAATGTATTTAATTACTTAGATTTGTTCTTCATCATGTTAGGGAGGTGATGTGACCATATGCATTTTGTACCTTAAGACATATGCATTTTGTACCTTAAGCCTCTTGACCACTAAATATATACTATCCACTTTGCATAATGGAGGTAACCTCTATGATTGAATTGTGGCTTCATGACCTTCCCATTCTCGCATTTTTATGGTCCTTTCCATGCTTTTCATAGTGTTTATAGTGGGGTATATTTTCTTGTCATGTAGGGAAAATCGCCGACTTTTAGGGATCTCCATTAATGGTTAAACTCCAATTTGGATTCATTGGATTACTCATACTTCTAAGTCATACTTCTAAGGAAGGAAAGAATACATTAATTAGTTTTGAAAATAAAAATTAAAGTTTATTAAGGAATCATAAAAAAAAAAAAAATGAGGTTGTTATCATGTCCCAAAATAACATTTTTACATTGCCTTTAGATGCATTAAATAATTTTAGCTTGTTATGTTTTCATATGTTGCAAATAATTTAAATTTGTAAAGTTGTTTGGTAATGTGAAGGGTAATACACCAAAAGTGTGGCATTTCTTACAAAGATTATTGCTTAGCTTAATGGAGCATATACAGGGTTTTGATGTATTTTTTTGTTACTAAAAAAATATAAGTTTGAGAGGATTCTTGTGGGCAGGGATGAAATTTGACAAGGAAATTGTTCATTATGGGGTGATTTTCTTGTCAACTACGATTAAAATTTTAGATCATTGTCAACATTTTTCCTTGGAACTGTGAAAACATGTAACAACGTTGTCAAAACCATCAAATTTGACATAATGTTTCACTTTGAAATTCCTACACTACTTGTGGAGATTAGGGTACACACTCTTGTCTAGTAATGTGGGAGGTAATAAACCAAAGCATGGTATTTCATAGAAAGATTATCAACTCATTCAATTGACACTATAAGGAAAACACCTTGTAGAAGAGGTTTTTACAGAACCTCCTAAAAAAAATCCTCCTTTCTCTGTTTTTAACGGAGGTTGTTAGCGAAGGTGGACGACCATAGGTTTTTGTGGAAGTTTTTTCACCAGTGCTCTTGTAAGACCAATGTGCATTAGTATGCACACAAACATAAAACCCCAATGATTATACAATAAGATGCACTACTAACAACTATAAAAAAAAATACAAAGCAATGCTCCATTCTAAACAAAGCTCTTCGATGCACGTACTTATTCTACCCCGATGTGTACAATTGTATGATGCATCGAGGCACAATAAAAAAAAAATACCATACCATTTTTCATTGTTACATCTTATTATGTGCTTCCAACGTCTTAGAAAATCATCGATTCCCACTCCCATTCCTTGACCACCCTATTTATAGTGCTCTACAATTAATTCGATAACTACACCAATAGATTTCACACATTTCCAAATTTTGGAAAATACTGCAAATTTTCATTTCTTTTCTAAGGTGCAACCATGCCTTCCTAGGAGAGAAGAGAGCAAGAAAATAGTTTATTACCTTGTTATTTTAGTTTTTTTTTTTTTTATTCCACATGGTGCGTTTAAACGATTTGGCTCGCCCCAGAATACAATGCATCATGTGACATTGTGGGAAGCACTAAAAATGATGTATATATAATAAATAAATGCACTGGTTCCATTCACTTAACCACACCGCAAACATGTTGAAAAATAAACAAAGCAGTGTGTCTTTTTGGATGCCCATTACTTGTGCGTTATAAAACACAACACACCGTTAACCAAAAGGTCATCTCTTCAAGACAAATGGATCACTGGTGTGTTCCATTAATCAATCACACCGTTTGGATTTTGTTATGAAAAAATTATTCTTGCGATGCATCATAGTTAAACATACACACCAATGTTGTGTATATCAAGTCATTGAGAAAAATAAATAACATTTTAACTTAGCAATGCGTCTTATGGGACACCCCAAAAACTTGGCATTCAATTTAACCAATCGCACTGCAAAGTTTTTATTATAAAAAATTTAACATAGCAGTGTGTGCAAGTCCACAGAACACACAAGGGTTGTTCACAGCGTGGCACTAGGACAAATATTTAAGAATCTATCATGTCAGTGCGTCTTATAGAATGCATTGTTACCAATGCATCCTAAAAGACAATGCACTGCTAAAAGACGTTGGTGCTCCAAGGAATGTAGAGAACTGGTGCTTTCCATATAACAAATTGTATCACCCGATTTATAATAATGTTTTTTTAACAAATCAGTGTGTTCCATAGAACCAACTGCACTGAGTCACATAGAGCATATGTGAAATGGCATAGCGATGCGTCTTATTGGACTCCATATAACCGATGCATTAGAGAACACATTGAACCGATAAATACATATTGGTGCTCTATGCCTAATATAACACATTGGGAACGATGCATATTATCTATTATAGTAGCATCGATTACTTTTCCACATTTGTTTTACAAACATAAATTAATTTCAAATTTTGATAAATACAAAATATTTATATATGTGTTTTTTTTTATAATTTCAATTTTTTTTATCTATATATATGTGCCTAAAAATAATTTATGTGAATCAGAGATGATGATGACAATGAGCGCACAATCAACAACAACAACAGGAAGAACAAAAACAATTCGATTGACAAATTATGTATGCAAACCTCCGCAATTAAATTTTGTGAAGGTTTTTATTTGCGAAGGAAAAATCAGATGTCACTCTTCGGTGCCTCTCATAATTTAGCATAAAAAATCGATCCTCTGTCACTCCCTTAGTGCTCTGGCTCGCATCTCCTCCTCTACGGGCCTCTAGAATTTCTCCAAGATATTGTCCTCGTTATTCATGCAGCCATAATATGAACTAGCATCAATTCGCTTGTAAATATCATACCTAAACCTCCTCTTCTTCACCTCAATGGGGTTTATTGAATTTTTCTTTAAGGTCAAGGAGGAATTTTGTATCCCCGAAGTATATGTAATCAAGGCTCTTGCTAGTGGTTGTTGGAAAAAACAGGACTGTGGAGCAATAAAATAAAAAAAATGCGGAAACAAAACACAGAAGATACACAATACAATAGAGACACATATTTACGTTGTTCATTGAGTGTGGGCTACATCCACCTGAGAAATTGCTAGGTCCTTCCTTTATTATTTTCCATCAAATGAAGGGATACAACCTACAACAAACCCGCTGTAACTTTCTCTTCTTTCTCTCACAGTCTCCTATCTCAGAATACAATATTCGCCATAATGCATAACCGAAATACATTTCCCTCATAACAGAGGGTTTCCTTCTAGGGAAAAAAACCCTAACATAATTTATACCATTAGATCTGCGACCTTATAATGAACGTTCTAGATTTACAATGAAATTACAATATACATTTACAAGGCAATTTTTCCTTCTGGGGTTTTGCCCCCGAACCCCCATCGGGGGCCCGCTTGCCCCTGGACCCCACAGAGGGGGTAACCCCCCTCTGCACTCCCCCACGTGGAAGAGTGTACATACTTCTGGGGTGTAAATACTTAATGGGGTATAAACACGACTGAAATAAAGGACCTCTGAATCAGGAAGAAAATCAAGCTCCACAACCAACAACACTAGGCACAACAACTATGTTTCCTTCCAAGTCCTTCATCATAGCCCCTACTTTGGCATAATTAGGAATATCAATCTTTACATTCATAGCCTCTAATGTCCATTTGGTGTGATCAACAAGAGAGGTCCCTTGGTGGATGTATTAATTATAATACCATGTCAACCACAAGAATGACCAAAGACCCATATTGTGTATTTAATAGAAGTTAAGAAGAACATTTGAAAAAACAATTGATGCCCCATAATCTTCGATAGCATGCCTTATCACTCATGTATTTACTAAGAATCTCATGTTTCTTCTTCTCCACAACCATGCGCTTGATTGCTTTCTCATCTAGAAGGGGCACATAGACAACAAACTCTCACTCTATTTGTTGTTGGTTTCCCATGTCCCGCTATCCCATTTCTTCTGTGACATCCTCCTCTTCCTCAAATAGGATCATCTTAATGAAAACAAACTCCTTTCTCTTGATCATCAACTTGGCCTCCCTCTTGACAAAATTGATCCTCTGCCACTCCCTTAGTGCTCTAACCCACATCTCCTTCTCCACGAGTCGCTCTAATTTCTCCAAGATATCATCATCGTCATCCTTGTAACCATAATAAATAGCGTCAATTCACTTGTAAATCTCATATCCATACCTCCTCTTCTTCACCTCAAGGGACTTATCAAATAGATCTTTGATGCCAGGGAGGAACTTTTGCAGCCCCACTTGTATAAGTGGTTGCTGGAAGATTATAACACACCATTTTCCAATAATCAATTGTATAAGTGGGGCTGGGAAATTCCTCCCTGACGTAAAAGAGATATTTAGTAATCCCCTCGAGGAGAAGAAGAGGAGGTCTAGGTATGAGATTTACAAGAGAATTGATGCCAATTATTATGGTTTTTGGTCAATTTAATTGCTTAAATTGATGAACATTAAATTGTCAATC
>WSFP011468802.1:0-18024 GCA_009831015.1 Picea engelmannii | reverse complement strand
CAAACTAAGCAGCGTGACTTCTCCAACAAGACAAGCAGCTCACCAAGATGCAGATTCAACAAATGATTTTCCCTCTCCCCCGGGAACTCAACGCAATGGAGACCATTGCTTCCTAAGGAGGGAGGATTGATCCAGGTGGATATTGGGAGCCACCCACATTTTCCAAATGGCTCAAAACAATTTTCTGGCCATTTTGGCAATTTACTATTTTTAGCAGGTTTTCACTTCCGGGGCCATTTTGAGGGCCTAAATGAAGTTTTTTTTGAGATTGAGGTTCTCAATGATAGCCAAAGGCATTACTTATCCCCCAAAATTAATCTCCTCGACGATACCTTTCCAATGAGCTATCACACGCCTAAAACGGATATCGTATGCAAAAGTTAGGACCCCGGGAAATTGATGCACCAACTTACCCAAACGGGGCCCACATGACTTTTGGCGCTTCATCTCCCAGGGTTAGGTTTTTGGATGTATAGGACTTTTGGCATTCTCGTCTATTGTAAAAAGGCCTTCCAAGCCTCATTGTAATCATCTTCTTGCGAATGTGAGTAGCCGTCACATCTCTTCTCAGAGATAAGCTGCCACCATTCTAGCGAGTCTTTCACTCTGTATTTTTACAGTCTCTGTACATTTCTTTAATTAATAGAAATCGTGTATTACTGTATCTCTGTGTTTATGGTTGCATCTCTGATATATTTCTGTTATATTACTGGATATACGCGATATCTCTGTGCATTTATTTATTATATCTCTGCTCTCATTTCGTGCCGAAAATAATCCGGATCACATTTAGACCAATTGATGAACAATTCTTCACAAGTCTGGCCCATAGGAATCGATGTTGTTCCATTGGGGTCTCATATATCCCTCTAATATCCGCTGCATGTGCTCGGTACTTTACCAAGGTGGAATTCAGTTGTTGCAACATGGTTTTAGCTCTGATCGGGTGTTCTGTGAATTGTTGCACCTGTCTCATCCTCGCATCGGCTACCTTTGTGCACTCTTCGGTCCATAGGGAGTCTTGTTCGACATACGTCTTGAGCACGTCTCTTATGTCAATAAACTCACTAGGGGTGCCAAACTCGGGGAGCTTGATATCTTTCATTACTTTATTAATTTTATCCCAGTGCTTTTGGCACTTGGCATATTGTTCTTGGATCTCTCAATGTGGGTCTTGGGAAATCTTAGTCCAATATTCTATGGATCTCTTTATGTGGTTGAGGCTACTTTTTCCTAACAACTGAATGCCATGTTCTTCCTTTTCTCGACCCTATTGGACTGCCTCAATGTATTCGAGTATTTCCACCACTTACAGGGCTCTTTCATTCCATCGTTCCATCTCCTTGCATCCTACGAGGGCCATGAGAGTTTCCTCCTGGAATTCAATTATATTTTTTGTTAACAGGTTTCTTTCTTTCTTGTACTCGTTGTAAACTCCTGAAAAATCACTCTTCAAATATGTCGCAGTATATGTGGCGCCTTTGTAATACTCAACAAGATGGTGCAAGTGTTCTAGTTCCTTCAAAGTATCAACTAGTTGTTTTTCATCCCTCCTGGCCCTATCCTAGGCAACATTAGAGAGGGATCTTCCCATGCCTATCAGTTTAGACGTGTGAGCATCTACTGTGTTGATCAATTTTTCCTCTATGGTAACCAAAATGGAATGGTCCACAGTAATCTTTCTCTTCTTAGTAGTCCTTTGCACAATGACCTTCCTCTTTTGATGATAGGAGATTGCATAGATGTCTGCTACCTTGTCTGTCGGCTTTGGTATCTGTTGGTCACCCCATGTGAGCATGTTTCCTAGGCTGTCGGTGGTATATATTTGTTCAATATCAGACTCTTGAACCTCCTTATTTTTCTCCAAAGGCCCGGCCTCTTCCCGTTGTTCATCGAGGACCTGAGTATCAAGTGGAAAATATGTGTCGAGAGGAAGCTCAATACTTGCTTGTATACTAGTCATGGCATCGCCAACGTCCTTCTGCGGGGATCTTTCTTTTGACTCGTTCAATTCTGGCTTGTACTTGGGACTACCTGCTCAAGTCTCCGGCGCATCGAGCATTTGTGTGTCTAGGCCACTTTCGACTCTTTTTGCTTCTTGTGTGTCCTCTTGGCTCTGAACATCGAGAACAAGAGGTGTTTTTTCCTCAGCTCCCTTTTCTTCTTCTACATGCACAAACGTTTTCTGAGATGCCTCTGGGCTCTCATCATCACTGTATATATTTATGAACTCATTCAAAGGGTTAGGCGGACTTGTTTTGACCGACACCTGGCCTGGATCTGATTGAATTTTCATGCCTGACGGTGAATCAGCTGACGACAATGTGGATTCAAGGTCATCTGACCTGTTGATGTTATCAGGGTCTGTGAGCTCAGAGCTGCCTACCCCTGCTGGGCTCTCTTCTAGGTTATTGGTCGTAACACTTGATAAGAGGACTGGATCATTTGATGCCAGATCCATCATTTGCTGAGCATGTTGGATCAAGAGCATCCCTCTTTCCATTGCACCTGGAGTTTCGAGAAAATTCCAATTCTGTACAGGGGCTTCCTGAGGAGCTTCCATTGTTTCGGCCAATTTGAATGTTACCCTTTCTTCCCTAGTTTTGATATTTCTTGCACTTCTTGCTCCAAGGATAACATTTTCTCTTCCCAAATCATTGCCTTGAACTTCAATACTCTAGGGTCAGCCACTCTTGCCACCACCTCATCCCAATCTTGAGAGTTTTCGGTGAAAATTTCATCCTAAAATCGGTCGTGGGCATAAGGCCAACATGATGATACTTGTGATGCATGTTTCGAGACCAGACCCTTGGGATCAAACTTGAAAAAATGTCTTGTCTGGAACCAAAATTACAATTGAATTAATCCCTCTTGCTTGGCCTATGCAGTGTCTTTAACCTGGTAGAAGCCGATATGAAACCCACAGGGTATGAATTCCTACTTCTTATCCTTCACCAAAGTGGCATTGTAGCCCTGCAAGATAGTTTGGTAACATATTTCCCCTAGTACTAGTCATTCAGGGAAATATATAGGTAGCAAATGTGGTGCTCCAGTGGCGCTGAAAACCCCAATGTAGGTTTCACGCCTTGGGCTCTCTTTATTGAATAGTAAAAAGTTAATAGGTGTGATAAATTGGTCACAAATGAGAGAGTAGGATATTTTATACCTGTTCTCCCACAAGATGTTGAAGTAGACATGGACTAGGAGCTCAGAAGTGTGCCAGCTCAGGTTCATCTCGGCAAAGGCATTTCTTGCGCAGACGAAATCCAATAGATAAGATGCCATGTAGAAGGTAGGAGTTTCTCCTTCCTTCGGCTGCTGAGCCTGTAGAATGCAGGTGCTAAGCTGTTTGGAGATGATATCACCCCAGTTGAATCTTGTTCTGGAGATGGTCATAGTATAAGCCAAAGGCATCCATGCCTCTGAAAATCTAGAACAATCTTTCTCTCCATGCAACCGACAAAGGAGAGCCATTAGATAGATATAAGGTTGGTCGTCGAGTACCAACCGGAGTTTCGATTGGTGAATTTTTTGTCTTCTCTCCACCAGGATTCCATGATTTTTCTGGTGTCATGCTTCTGATAAAAATTCACAACAAAATCTGTCTTCAAACGTTCATCTAGCTCCCTAAGCTTGTAATAATTTTGGACTTCTACTGGGAAGGAAACCTCGATGATTTGATCATTATCATCATTAATTACACACTTTTGTGCATCAGTGTGATCAATGAGCCATTTCAAAATTTCAATGCAAGGGAATACTGGATTCCTTCTAACCACCATGTGTAGGTAAGCCTTGCGAATGTTGATGAAAACCTCATCGTCTAGCTTCCTTGTGTCAGGATTGCTATGCGGGGCATATTCGGGGAATTCTTCATGCTTGATTTTATTGAACAGGTCTTCCCATTGCGGGAATATTTTCTTGGTCCCAATGTTCTCCTATGTGTCCCTAAAGGACAGGGGCTTAGCGATGGGTGCCGACTTGGAAGTGAATTCCAAATTTCTTGCAATGGTTGGGGAGGAGCCCTCTCCTACTTTTGATTCTTGCAGCTTTGGGATTCTAGGATATTTCCTAGTGGTAGGTTTCTTTGGAGGCATCGTTCCTACAACTGAGACGTTCAATTAGGGCCGGCATACAGAGTAATATTAGATCCTAATTTACATGTGAGGTGGAAACAACAAAACCAGATTGGTACATACCTGTATGCTTGCTAAACTCTATTTCTTAATACTCACTATACCTTGGACACCTTCTCCGGGTCGTTCGTCTCGCTCCTCTGGATGTTCCAGACTTCTTTGCATGCAAAATGCTTTGGCTTATAATAATTCAGGATAATATAACGAGAGAGAAATTACCAATCGCATCAAGTTGTTAATACAAGTAATGGGACGAAATTTAAAACTACTTACCGCCAATTCTCTGTAATCAATTTTACGTAGGTTGATAGTGGAGGTGTGGAGGGAGATGCATTGTATCTGTAGGCTAAAATAGTTATTTTTCTTTGCGCACAAATTAGAAACTAATGCACAATCTTGGAATTAATCAATCGATTAAATGCATCGTATCTAGAGTATATTAGAGCTAAAACGTCCCATCGTGTCATTTTTTGAATGGGGAAGTCAGGGATCAGTGAAGAGATATGGGATTTTTCGTTGATACCCCTTTTTGTTTTTTACAAAAAGAAAACCGTCAATGTTGATTACTTGTGTCTGATCATTCTGATGTGACACATGGAAGATAAATACTGGTGACTTGACTCACAAGCACCAATAGAGGTGGTAACCTTCTTTCAGTTACGCACACCCTAACCAAGCCTAGGAATCACCGAAGCCGATTAGATATCAGGGGTCAGTAATCGAGGATGAACTTATTGCATCCTTTTCCTTGGGATAGCTTCTTGGAAATTCACCGATGCCCAAATGTTTCAAGAGTTGGTGGCCTAGAAAACATTTTACGCTCCTTATAGGTTTAGCTACTCACAAGTCGCCGATGACAAAATGATTTTACGGGATCGGCCATCAATGATTCCTTTCTTTCCCCGTAAACGACTACTTTTGTTCGCGTTTCAATGATGCCAACTGAAATCAGTCATCGACAACTTTCTTGTGCATTGCTTATCACGAAAGAACAACTCCCGTTTTACCGACGTCGATGAAAATCGGTGATCGACATCCTTAGTTTTCTAGAATGATTGTCTTTCATCTCTGATTCTTTTGGGTGCCGAATTTTGGACGTGTCAGGTGAAGCGATTTAGTGGTTGATTCTTTAATCAAATGTTAATCCCTTTAAGTTATGATGGTTTTGACATGTTTAAGGAAAATTTTAAAGAATCAAGGAGAATTTGCAAAAAACAATGATAAGTGAAAACAACATCATTCCGAATTAGACAATACCAAAATATTAAGTGGTACCCAAAAAGTAAAATTTGGCAGAGACTTTTTAGTGTGTGTTGAGAGCTCAACACGTCGGTTGGTAGCCGTCGAAGGATTTGCATGAAACTATCCATCATCTCGTTCATCTGTTCTATGAGGGATTCCTCAAACAACATTTTGAAATGATCTCTTGTCCCATCATATTTATTTTCTCCTTAGATGAGAGGTCTCTTGGGCGTGCAATATCTTTTTTCCTCAAGAGAAACAAGCTCAAGACCCAAATCTTTGTACCTTGACCTTGTTGGGGACATGCATTAATATGACAAGGAGCAGACCGCTCTGATACCAATGATATGGATTTTATGAGCAAAACAAAATGAATACAGATTATTAAAATATTCTTAACACATAATAATAGAGATACAGTAAAACTGGTTTTGTATTCAATAAGGAAATAAGTTAAAACTGTAAAATGCAGCGGAAAACAAGCTTGGTGGAATGGTGGCAGCTTATCTCTGAGAAGAGATGTGATGGCTGAGCTCATTCGCAAGAAGATGATTACAATGAGGCTTTGAAGGCATTTTTTACAATAAACTTGAATGTCACAAACCCTAGACATCCAAAAAATCTAACCCTAGGAGATGAAGCGCCAAAAGTCATGTGGGCCCCATTTGGGTAAGTTAGTATATCAACTTCTTCGGGTCGTAACTTTTGCATACGCTCTCTGTTTGGAGAGCATGATAGCTCGTTGGAAATTTATCATCAAGGAGATTCATTTTGGGGGATCAATAAGGGCATTCAGCTATCATTGAGAATATATGTTCCAAAAAACCTTCATTTGGGCCCTCAAAATGGCCCTGAAAGTTAAAAACTGCTAAAAATAGTAAATTACCAAAATTGCCAGAAAATTGTTTTGAGCTAGTTGGAAAAGGTGGGTGGCCACCAATATCCACCTAGATCACATGATCACATGGTCCTTGGAAAGAATCACTTGTAGTAGCTTACAAAACTCATTTATTCCACTCAATTTGGATTTTATGCCCACAAACCAAATTGTCAATGTGTCCTTGAATGGCTTGACGATTCGAGTTGCAACTTGCCATAAAAATCTAATGGGGCCTCAGATACCTAAACGGTTAGTTGAATTGGACTCTTGAAAATGGATTATAGCTAGGGAAGCCCCTCCCTTGTGATTTTATTTCCTAGAAATCCATTTGTTGGAGGATCTTCAGAACTATGGTTTTTCTTAGTAAGGCACAATGCAATTCCTAAACTAGGGATAGATTTTTAAGAACACTATGTTAGGTGATTGTGGGTATTATGGTCATGTGGGCCTTGGTAAAACACACTTGTTTGAGATTACGAAGCTCAATTACGCTACTCAGTCTAGATTTTATGCCCCAAGAACAAATTGTCAATATGTCCCTGAATGGCTTGAGGAGGCAAGTTGCAACTAGCCATAAAAATCTAACTGAGCTATTAAAGTGTTAATAAGTGCATGTTTTAGAGAATGGAATGATATAAATGGATAAGTGTAGATTACTACAATACGTGTCACCACCTCACCTTGTTCTAGCAGATCATTGAGTGCAACCATTTTTTGACCTCAGAAGAATACTTACAGTTGACTAAGTGATTGACAAATCTCTTGATACCAGTGGTCATGAAGTAGGGCTTTTTTCTAGTAGAATCATTTTTCTTATGATTATTGCTATTTTATATTCCTAAACTAAATACACTTCTTCATAAAGAATGTGGATTTAGTATGTCACATTGAAAAAATGTTCAAAGACATTTTCTATAAGTTTCATAAAGTTTATTAAAAAGCATTTTTTCTGTGTCCCATAATTTGAAAATAGTAGTATTGGGAAAGCTCCATTAGTTTGCAGTAAATGTTTTTCAAGAATGAGAGAATATGGGGAAGACATGTCAACTAGTTTTTCTTGAATATTTCCTTCCCTCTCCCTCTTCCTGACACTTGGAACTCATAAAAAAACTTTAAAATTCACACTTGGAAAATTTGTCTGATACTTTGATAATTGAGTAGGGCACGTGCAAGAACGTTTCCTTGTCTATCCCTGCCTTTCCTTTCCTTTCCTTTTCTTTCCTTTCCTTACCATTTGTTTCCTTCAACTTCTTTGTATTTCTTTTCTTTTCCATGTCTTTCCTTTGCATGTCTTGCATTTCCTTGCCTTATCTCGCTTTACCATGTATTTACTTGGCTTGCCTTTCCTTCAAAATGCATGGAAAGGAAATAAAATTATAGACATCGAAAGGAAAGGAATAGAAAGGATAGGTGTAGTCCTAGGTCTAGGTCTAGGAAAGGAAAGTTTTAGGTCTAGTTATAGGAAATGGAAGGAAAGGAAATGCAAGGAAATGCAATGTAAGGAGGGGAAATGGAAAGACAAGGCAAGGAAAGGAAAGATAATGAAAGAGATGGAAATGTGAGGAATGGAAAGGAAAGGAAAGGAAATGCAAGTAAATACATTTGAATGAAATGCAAGTAAATACATTTGAAGGAAAGGAAGGGAAATGGAAGGAAAGGAAAGGATAGGAAAGGAAGGTCAAGGCAGGGAAAGACATGGAAATACCTAGACCTAGACCTTGTCTTTTCTTACCTTGTGTTCCATTTCTTTCCATGTCTTTCCTTACCCTGTCTTTCCATGCCATGCCTTGCCATGTTGATAGGGTCTATGTATAGGTCATGGAAAGGAATAGCAAGGAATGGTCTAGGTATAGACCATAAAATTATATATAATTGTTTTTATACATTAAATCCTTAGAGGTTAGACCATAATGATTGAGAATAAATATTGCATTAGAATCATCCATAAGGATTTTGTTCAAAGTTATGTATTTATTTTGGTTTTTAAGTAGCTGGTATGTTGCATGTTTTTGTAAGGTAGGGAATATATTTGATTTTTTGTTTTGAGTCTTTCTAGAAGAAATACATGGGAGATATGTTCAGTTTTTCTATGCAGCAATGGTCATGAAGTAAAATTATGTATAGATAGCTTGAAACATTGAGTTTAAATGCTATGATTGGTAGTTTTAAATGCTCAATTTAAATGCTATGTTGGTAGCTTGAAATATGGATTTTAAATTCCAATTTTAATTGTTATATGAACAACTTGAAATATGGAGCTTAAATGTTATATGAGAAGCTTGAAATCTAGATTTTAAACACCAAGTTTAAATGCTATATGGGAAGCTTGAAATTTGGATTTTAAATACAATGTTGGTAGCTTGAAATGAAAAATTTAAATTCCATATTGTTTGGTATTGTAATCATGTTTAACCTATCAATGTCTACCTTCATGACATTATTATCATTTGTCTTATTTAAAAGTGGTTATAAATGTCGCATCTTAAAAATTAAGATAATTGCTTGTTGGATATTTATTTATTTATTGAAAGAAATGGTTATAATTTTTATTAAAAAGGGGGCTATGCCATGGAAAAAATAGTATTGATATACATAATTTCAAAATGACCATGGTCTTGGAGAAAAACTACATTATTTTGTATGTCCCAACTACTTTTAAACTTCACAAATACACCTGAAAATTGTTGCAAGTTTTCCAAGGGTATATCTCTACATAGGAATGTAAAAAAAAGAAATTTTACACTGCATAAGTCTAATCTTAATTGAGTTTGAGATATATTTCCACCTCTCCAAGAGTAGATTCAATAACTTCACGTACAGGATGGAGTAGAGGAGGTTGAATTACTTCGCAGGATGCAAAGGATCCTTCTAATGGAAGAGACCGTTATTGAATGGGAGATTCAACCAGATGGTTCTATGCTTGATGAAAAAGGGATTGAAGCTTGGCTGAATGGTGGTTAACTACACATACAATCAAATCCAATTCATTATTTTTCTTAGCTCCGTGTTCTTGCAATTGGATCATTTTTCTTAGCCTCAGTTTCTCAGAGCCTCCATTTCTTATTTCTATGAGTGTAATTGCTCTTGCATCCTCTCCAATTTACATTCAGTGCATTCGCAGGAAGTATTACTTCACCACCACATTATGAGGATGAATGGTCTGCAAAGAGAATGATGCCAAACCCAAGAATACCAAAACAAACCCAAGAGATTGATTTTGTTTATTAGATGCCAGAGTGTCCATAATTCAAATACCTCTTAGGATCTTCCCGAAATTGAGTCCTCAAGAGAGCTCAACATCGAATCCCAATTGAAAAAGGATGCCAGCAAATGATGAAATGATGAATAAAAAAAAATCTCCAATGTCGAGGCCAGCCAATGAAGTGAAAATCATGTATGAATTTTGACTCTCACAAATCTGAGGGGGATGAATATTTGCATAGGATCCTTAACTGAAGATGATTTCCCACATGGTTTCATCAATTTGTATGAGATTTATGTAATAAAAATCAAGTGGACATTGAATTGCATGTGTGATGGGAAAGGGTTGTCATGTTTCGCCAAATGGAGAGGTTTCTTTGTGCGTTGAGAATATGAATGACATTAGCTTCTTTGGATCTAAAGGGAGGTGGGGTCACATCTCCACCCTCCCTTTTTAAATATGCATTAATTTATTTTATCCAAATATTTACCTCGATAAGATTTTATTTTTTGCTAAGAATCATGGATAGCTTAAGCTAAGCAAAGTTGTGAGTATTTCTCATTGATTCTAAGGATGCTTTGCGAACATTGATTTGCTTCCTCGGCCAAGGAATCCACCTATCCATTATGTGTTCTATATACATCATAATATCTTTGTTGATTCTTGAATCCATCAAGATCGAAATGGAAAAATCACAAGGATATGAATCATCCTGCATTTTTCGAGAGGTGGTACTCCTCTTTGGCTTATGATTTTTCTTTGTAATTTCAAATCAAGAGTAATATAGGGCCATACCACATTATATAGTCCAATATTTTAATGTTCAAGAAATCTTAAAATATTGAAAATTAAAATATATTTATAAAAGAGAATTCCTGAGAAATGGACCAGGAATATCAAACATCACACATTGTAGAAAATAAAATTATCCTCACTTCCATCATAGAAGAAATAAATATTCTAATTACATTCAAAATAAAAGAAGATGGTATGTTCACAAGAGAGAACTTTTAAATATTAATACTTATAGAGATGAAAAGAATATTATGATAGATCAATTTAAAATTCTTTATACTCAAAACTCATAGTTATAAAAAAAATTCAAAAATGATCCTGAATTAGTTCTCTGGGATTTCTCAAAAATAGTAATGTTTGTTAGAGTGAAATTATATAAAGGTGTTTTTCCAATGGAATGGGATTGGGGCTCTCGCGGACCATAAAGAAAACATGTACAAGAAAGTATGAGATAGAAAGAGGAGAATGGGAGGATCTTGAACAATAGGATCTAGTAAGAAGACAAACAAGAAGTTTATTAGGATTTGGTTATACTTTTCTAGTTAAAGAAGAAGAATAACTAGATGAAAAATGATAAATCAAGAATTATGTGATTTGCATGGACTTACTATGATGGAATATTTGGCCTTCATTTGATTGTTTATATTTCTTTTGTACCATTTCTTGTTGCGGTTAGATTGCCAGTTATAACTACTTCTACTGGTATTTCATAAATGTTGGCAATTGAGTTGCTTAACCATTCTTGAATATAATTCCTTAGCAGACAAACAATCACTTATTATTTTACTTTAATATTAAAAAACTCATTTTTTATTCCTCTATGATTAGATGATAAATTTTGCAAAATGTTCTCAATATCTTCATTTCTATTGGTATACTAAACAAGCTAGTTGTCAATGTCATCATGTGTGAACTCAATCTTAGTATCAAAATTTTCAGCTGATGCCTTTTTTAATTCTTCAATTTTCTCTTCAAATTGTTTTCGAGTCATGAGCATTGGATTTGAGATAAACTTAGGATCTGAGACTTCAATAGTGGTACCAACGATATCTAAATTATGGGTTTTTGAGTATGATTTTGTATTCCTTCTTGAAAAATCAATCAATTGAGTTGGAAATCCCTTCAATACATTGATTCTTTCAATTCAACAAGCCTTTAGTTTCTTTATGTAGCTCAAGAAAGGTAAATATTCTTTATTTCTCATCTGCTCCTTCATTTATGAAACCTTTACTCCAAACATCACAACTCCATCTGTATAAAAAAACTTCATCATTCTTCATATCTGTATTCAAATATTCTTTGGTGTTCTGAATTCTAAAGCCCATGGAGGAAAATATTTTTGCTAAATCCCATAACTCGAAAATAAAATAAATTATTTTCTTTATGTTATCTTCAACAAAATGTCAAGTAGAAATAATCAAGCTTGAAATTCCCTTTACACTAGCACTTGACTCTTGGGTTTATTGAAACAAATTCTTGTGTCGAATCATGGCAATGAGGGAAGCCAAAATAGGTGGAGGCATGAGAGTTTCTTCTAGTTCCTTAAATCTTTTAACCAAGCATTTTCTTCCTCCATATTGGAAATTGAAAATTCTAGTGCATCCCCTGTAACTTTGTGAATGGAAGAAAATATAGAAGGAAACATGTTCTGTGTATCAATGGTAAACCATAACTTTCCACTTTTACTCTTGATGGTTCTTTCAAATACCAATTACTTAGAATCTATGTCAAACAAGGAATTTTGTACAACAAAATTCTCTTCATCAGAAAAATCTCATCATGGACCATAAGTGCATAAATATGTTGTACATCTTCTCTAACGGGTTCTTGTTTGTCTGGGAAGGTGATATTTTTTATATCCACATCTAGGTCCATATTATCTAGTAATAAATCATGTTCATGTGCATGTGTTTCTCCTCCCTCTTGTTGTGAATTAGTTATTTTTCTCTTAATATTTCACTTGTGGGGGTTCTCTAAGTTCCCCTGAGGAGGGCTTCTTTCTTCCTCATCTCCTAAACTATTACTCTATATTTTTATTTGTTGTGACGTCACGTGCTGAGGGTTTATCCTAGGTAAAGCACTTCTTCAAGAAACAGCGAGAGATTGGGAATTCTTCTCATTTGAATCCATACCCCTTTCCTTGTGATTTTCGGTGGTACTTATGATAGTTTCTATATCGCCCGAATATTTTTCATCTTCTTGAATATTAGGGTCATGGCTATCGTTCTCTTCTTCTCCACTTACAAATGAGTTTATGAGTGTAGGACTAAGTTTGACTAAAATCAAATAATTTAAAAAATATGATTGGGGTCAAACCCCTTGATTTAATATTCATATATAAAGTTGGAATGGTCGAATAGGAAGCATATTCCTCGATTTTAGAAATTCCTCTGAGAATAATTTCACCAACTTTCCAAGGAAGAGGTATGAATTGCTTTTTTTTTTTCTCAGAAAAGGTGTGAAACCAGAATTTGTATTGTCTATCTATCTCAATAATAAAAAAAATTAGTAGATACATAATACATAAGAAATATGGGTTTTTCATTAGAAAAAAAAAACCATGATAATATTGTAATCATTCATTTTTTCAAATATTCCTTTTCGTTTTAGAAAATATGACACCTCTAATGAGATCCAAGAAGTATCTTCACCAAATAGTAGCTTCTTAAATTTAGACACAAAATCATTATATACTTCATAGAAATGATGGCCAACTTTCTACCTCCATAAACCTTGATACCACATGGTCACAGGGTTCACCTTTGTGTTTATCCTTCTCGCAATATTCAAACCGTTAAAAGCATGAAAATAGGTGATAGAAAATATCAAATAGGATGACATATAAAATTTATTCTCAGTCTTGAAATTTTTCAGTTGTGTAGTAATCTCATTTGAAATAATCTTCTCCCTGTCAAATATTGTGTTTTTGTGAACCGTGAAATTCAATATATACAAAACCAATCAGGGAACAGTTTATGTAGAGTCTTGGCCAACAATTTGAGCAAATAACCAAGAAATGTATTTATAGGGATTTTTCAAAGAACTTACTTGAATACTAGATATGTCTTCTAGATATGTCTTTTTTTTAAATTCATGGATTCTTCCCCTTTGTAAACTAGGTTTGGCTCTAACAATTTCAACATCTCCCTGGATATTGAAGGCAACAAGGAAATAGGAGGACTACTCTGCAATGGGATAACTCATCTATTCTGGATGAATTTTTCGATGAACCATGAGATGATATATTTACATTTGAATACCTCTGGGAAGAAACATGAGAGAATTGTCCCTGAATTCCATGCCTTGTTGTTTTATTTACCTAGCAAATTTGAATAGTACCAATACAAACATGACCAATGATAGTTCTGGTTTTCTCTAGTGAAGAGGTTCAAGGTATCTCAATAGAACTATTGTTTTCTCATGACTAACTTCGTTGAGTTGGCGATATTTTATTGTAATATTACTTTGAACATTAAAATAGTTTTAGGTTATGTTTCTTTCAAAAAACCATTAACTCGAAATAAATGAGATTTGCCTCGATATAAACACCATTAATTAATGACCATTTCAAAAATAAAGTTAGTATTTGATTCCATAAAGATAGCATTAAATGCGACTCAAGAAAATTAAAAGAAGGGACATGTTACGATAGAGAGTCAGAGTGAGTGATTGGAATGGAAGGGGAAGTATGTGATTGTAAAAGTCCATAAGTTTGAAAGTCCGAAAGTCTGAATAGATGAAATTGCTAAGTGTTGAGATACGTCAGGCGAGTTGTGAGAGGATTGAAAGAATAAAATGTTATTGCGCAAGTCCACAAGTCCAATATACAAAAATAAACTATGTGTTGAGGCAGATTGATGTATGGGAAAAGGTAAAATAATACAATTTCGAGAGTTCGCGAGTCTTCCAACCCGCGAACATGGAAAAATGACTAAGTGTGGTGACCTTGATACAACAAAGAAAGGGAAGAGGGGATATAGAATATTTGGGAATAATTTCATAGAAGGGGGGAAGGAAAGGGAAGATAGAAAAAAAGGGGAAGAACAAATGGGACTCAACAATTGGCTCCAACTGTGAGATGATATCCCCTGTGGGTTGTCAAGAATCCATAATCTCATGACTAGATGTCTTATCCTTTGGGGAATGGAGTTAAAATAGTGAGGATATAAAAAATAAATTAAAAACAAAAACTATGTACAAAGAGAAGAGAGTATCTCAAGTGAAGAAACTTTTCAAGTGTTTCTCGTTGACATGCAACATCAACATATTTCCCTTCGTATCTTTCAGCATGTATGAGATGAAACCGATAATTTTCTCAATGAGGTAAGAGCCAATACAAAGTGATTCAAACTTAATATGCATCAACGACTTCTATTTTTGTTTGTTCTATAGAAACACCAATTCACCCTTTTGAAAATTCTTGATTGTTGTACTTTGATCGAAATAATTTGTAACATTTTGTTGCCTCTGTGATACTTTTTTCAAATCCTTGCTTCTTTCTATTGGACAACTGAGGGGGGGGGGTGAATCAGTTGTTACCGTGCTTAAACAATTATGCTTCTTTTAAACTCTTTGTAGAAACATTGAATGATGATCACATTAATGCATGGAAATAAACCATGGCACATTCAACATCAGTCACACATATATGAGAAACACAGAGAAAAATATTTCCCGAGGAAACCCATATAGGGTAAAACCTCTTTTTCTTTATATGATAATTACTAGTTACATTCTTTACATTATCATACATATGAGCACCAACTCATAATGAGGTTACAACCTCATTTTTGCAAGCTGCTATTGGCTGAGAGCACCAACTCTCTGTTTTCTCTAGCACCCACTAGAAGGAAGCACCAACTCCCTGGTTTCTCTAGAACCAACTAGAAGGAAGCACCAACTAAAAGGAAGCACCAACTCCCTGGTTTCTCTAGCACCAACTAGAAGGAAGCACCAACTCCCTGAGTGTTTCCAGCACCAACTTCCAATCATACAGGCACCAACCTGTATCACAGAGAATAAAAGTTCTCCCTTGCACCACCCTGCCACCCTAGTTTCTCTGGCTACAACCAGATGGAAGCTCCAAATCCCTATGTTCAAGCACCCACTAGAACCTATGAGGACAACAGTCCTCCCTAGCACCTCCCTCCCACCGTGAAATATAAATCTTTGCTACTAAAACTTATTACAGTGATATGATGTTCAACAATGGCTTACCAGACTCATCATTGTTCTGTTGCATTTCATTGCTTTGTTTGCCTCATTGACTTTCTGTACAAATGACTTGCACTATCTGTTCTTCTTATTTTTATGCTTTATGCACCATATCCATTCACTGCACAGTTCCTCTTCTGTTCAATTCAGTTGCTGCACTCTCCTCCTTCTTCACACATGAATCACCTTCACCAACAACAACCACAACAAACTCCAACAACAACCTCTTCTCTTCTCTGTGCCATGTATATATAGCTTCTGTGCATATTGTGCATGCAATATTCACCATTCCTCTACATGCTCATACCACACCAATCTCCTCCACATCTCAAGTTCTCTACGTGATCATCATCGCAACTCTTCGACTTCTCTGGCAGTTCAACCGCGCGTTCGACATCACTGGGTGTTATGCTGAGATTCCTTAGCCTCTCTAGTAGTTGAGACTCTTCATCTTCTCTAGCATAGTCGAGCTTATCCTTTCTGTTTCAGTTACAAGCTCCAACCCTCATTTAGCTGTCAATTTCCTCCACGAATCATCTTCATTCCACTAGCAGATTCCTTGTAACTCTTCAGCTCCTCTGGAAATCACACAGAAGTCTCTTCACATCCTCTGGTAGAAACCATCAATGGTTTCTAGTAGTTACACTGTGAGGATCAACATTAGCCCTCCAATCGTGCTCATTTTCACCTCCGTCGTTGGATTAACTCTGATGGGTTCTTGTGTTATTTACTCATTTTGCACTTTCGCAATTCGGAGATTCTGCGATGAGACATCTTGATTCTCCATGTCACGAGCTCTGAAAAGGAGCTTGGATGCTCTAGCTCCCTCCTCTACATGACCATAGGTGGTGACTTCCGGTTACATCGACAATTCACCTTTTCGGTATTTCGACATTCGTATGATCCAGTGTCTTGACACTCCCATACGCGATCCCTGAAATTTCAAGGTGGAGCTTATCTACACTAGGTCCTTCCTCCACGTGACCACACACGGTGACCACAGGTTGCACTAAAAGCCACTGTGAACTTATGATCTTCATTGACCCTGATTGATGGTCTGCGATCTCGATGAATCAATGGTCCAGATCTCATCGTGAATTCGCATCTCGTTGTTCCTTAGATGGAGATTCTCGTCACTCCAAGTCACGATAGGCGAGACTCAAAGATGGAGCTCAGATCAACGGTCCAGGATTTTGATGTATTGACGGTCTATATCTCATCATGAATTCGCATCTCGCGGTTCCTTAGATGGATTTTCTTGTCACTCCGAGTCGCGATAGGAGAAACTTCGAAAAGGAGCTTATCTGGACTGACTCCTTCCCTTCTCGTGACCATGGGCTGTGACCACAGCCTTATGCATAAGGTGCTTTCGCAATTTCACATTTTGTGAGTCTGGAAATGAGACATCTCAACTCTCCAAGTCGCGATCCCTGATACCCAGAAATGGCGTGGGATCAACGGTCCTGATAAGAGCTTGATTCAACAGTTGCGATTGAATCGCAATTTCGCATATCGCGAAATCTGCATTATAGTTGCATTGTTTCTTTGACATCTCCAACATGCGATCCTCAAAACCCTGACATGGACTAGAATCAACGGTCTAGATTCAACCTTGATCTGACGGCTTAGATTAAGTCACAATTTCGCATATCGCGATTACGCCTGCTTCTCCGTGTACCTTAAAGGACGTGCAGGTTCTTCTTGATCCAATGATGGTCGGATCCTGTGCTTGGATCTAACGCCTGAGATATGTCCTCCTCTTCAACGATCTCTTCTTGTCTACATTTAGATCTAACGACCCTCGTTCTTTCGGGAATTTTGAATAGATCCAACGATAAGAAATGCTTCTCAAGCTTTACGGGCCTTCGATCATTCGATCAACCTGAACTTATCTTTTGTTTGCCTAGTTGCATTGCCTTTGATCATTCTATCTTCCTGAATATCACTGCGCTACTGATCATCGCTGCTGTACTCAAGCCATCATCACTGATGTACTTGCCATCAATGACAAGTATACACTTCCTGTAAAACATACCAAACATCCTCTGCACTATCTCTTCTAATCTTATCGAGGTTGCTCTGCAATGTCTTCCCAAAATACTTCTGGTGCCCATCTATTACATTCTTCCTATACTCATGCCATCTTCATTGTTGTACTTTCCATCAATGACAAGCATATGCTACATGTTAATCATTTGCCAACAATCTCCCCCTTTGGCATTGATGGCAACTAAGGCATCTAAAAGGCGTCTGAACTCTTTTCTCCCCCTTTGACATCAATGTCAAAGAAGAGACATGCTCCCCCTGAGCTGTTGCAGTAATTTTAGGAGGTATCAGATATTAAACCAACGCAAAACTCCCCCTAACAAGATGGATTCTTTTAGGTGTGAAACGAAATGACACCCAGCTTCTGTCTGAGATATTCAAATGGTGTCTTGGCTAGGGGTTTAGTAAAGATGTCTACATGTATTTTTTTTCTCAATTTGATCAAGTTCTTCATTCATTTCTTTAACCCAGTGATCATCTTTGCTAGCTTCATTAAAATTATTGGGTTC
>ML877102.1:0-18024 GCA_009831015.1 Picea engelmannii | reverse complement strand
TATAATGTTCAAGTGGGCACAATTTTCAATATTGTTTTGTAAATTTCACTTGGATGTGCAGCCATATTTGTTCTAGACATAGTCCTTATCATATCACTTCTACTATATTTCCATGTTTTGCTCAAAAATATCATATATGATATTCTAAAGTTACTTATCTCATTGACCGTCTTCTTTTTAATTTTTAGTGCACTCAATCAACATCTTATCTATGAAATTAACTTGCTTGCATTGTGCATAATGATCAGTCTTTAATAAGAAAGTTAAACACGTTACTTCACTTAAAAAAATATTGAATATTTATGGAAAAATATTGCTTTCTATTTTAACTTTTAATATCTGTAAAGTTTCCAGCCAATTTCCGACCAAGAACTAGGGTTTCTATATGTCAATGTTTTGTGTTTTGTTTTGAAAATTGCTACTACAAAAGGATGCGCTGGAGTATTTTTATTGAGTTTATTGCATAGAAGACCTCAAAACAAGTATGGAACACATGATAATGAAGTAAACACATAAACAGAGACAACAAGCTTCATATCTGACCTTTATTTAGATAGAGTAAGTGATCTTCATACATAGATCTACAGATCTGGTACAATATAGGAGATATAGAGACCCTAGGTCTTCCTCCTCTAAATATAGTTGATAATAAGATTAATTTCTTTCCCTTCTTGAATAGATTCCTTTATATCCCTGCTCGTATGGCTTGGATGATCAGATCTGGAGATAGTACGACCCTGGAATGCTGGATATGGAACTGGTACGACCTTGACTAGCTGGAAATGCTCAATATTTCGGCCTCTTAGTAAATGGCCTCCAAATGATGTCAAAATACCCTCAAACTGTAGATCAGGGGCTCTAGAGTAGGAATGAAGCAAGTTAGAGTAAAACCCCTCAAGTTTTCCCTCAGATCTATGAGTATCCTCAATGGGAGTTGCACCCTCCTTCAGAAATTCCTCCTGAGCCAAATAAAATAATCCAAAGGGGATACCCTTGGTATAAATGCTACAAAAGGATGCTATGACCCTAGAGAAGAACCCCCAATGGAATAAAACTATAGATCTAGACTCCTCCAAGCAGATCGAACCCTTTCTCTTCCAAGGATGTGCCTTATTGCTGAAAATCCTTCAAATCTGTGCACCAACTACAAGTGTTATTTGTTGAATACCTGTGACTAGATTAGAATGGCGAGGGAGGGATCTTTCACCTCCTTGGCCAATATTGAACCAAGAATAGAGGAATCGTTCACCTCCTTGCTGGTTTCTAGGCTTTGTTTACTCAAAACCCTCAAAACGTAAGCATCTACCTCAAGAGTGAAAAGTACAAAAATGAATAATGAGAATAGAATGGTAAGAGGTGCGCCCTTCTCCTTCTTTTATACCTCCTTTTCTAATTTTCCATTGAGTTACTTTTTCCACGTTCTAAGGGTTTTAATTTTAATCTTTCCTTGGTCTTTTACCAAAGTCACTTTAATAATAAAACTTTAGATCTTTTTAGTGACAAAAACCACATGATTTCCTTCCCCTTGCTTATCTTGGTCTATAGTCTAGAGGGGTAGCTAGACTACTACGTCCCTGAGTTCTTGTGTCAATGAGAAGGGGATATTACAGTCTCCCCTACTGGAAATTGTTTGTCCTCAAGCAATCCATAACCATCCTCTTGCATTATTTTTTTTCTTTCCCAAGTAGCATCTTCTATGGGAAAATCTTTCCATTTAACCAAGTACTCGTTAATGGCTCTGCTCCTTAGTTGTTTCACCCTGGTTTCCAAGATCCTTTCTGGTATGAGGTGGATTTGTCCTTCTTCATCCATGGGTGGAAATGTCTCATTGACTAATATATGTTGGCCTAATGATTTTTTCAAACAAGACACATGGAAAGTGGATCTTACTCCCTGCGGCAATTTCAACTCATATTCTACTTCTCCAATTCTTCTTTGTACTTCATATGGACCATAGAAGCGGGGTTATAATTTCTCAGCACCACTCTTCTTTATAGATGCTTGTCTATATGGATACAGACGCAAGTATACTAGATCCCCTACCTCAAAGGTGCACTCCACCCTTTTCCTGTCTGCATATAATTTCTGTTGGTTCTGTGCTCTATGGATATTGTCCTTGATTTCTCTGATGATGTCCTGGTTAACCTGGATCCACTCCTTGGCCATAGGAGCCTTTCTTTCTCCAAATACAATCTCTTCAAAAGTAAGAGGATCATAATTGTATAAAGCTTTGAAGGGGGACATGCCAATGGACATGTGGTAGGTGGTATTGTAATAGTATTCCCCTAAGTAAAACCATTTGACCCAAGCTTTTTGTTGTTGATCTAGGTGGATATTGGTGGCCACCCACCCATTCCAACTAGCTCCTTGTGTATGTTTTTTTATTCAACACGTCTTTTTGTATTGCTTTATAATTGTGAGTTCTACACTTCTGGGGTTGTCTGAAGCCTCACACATTCTCCAAGTGGATACGGGTGGCCTCTCACCTAATCCAACTGGCTTATTTTGTATGTCTTCATGTCAGCACATCTTGTTGTACTTCCAGGGCTGTTTTGGGCCCCTAAACATTGTTTTTTTGACTCGCCATAGTCAGAGTGTAGACAGAGTCAGAGTCTAATGGAAGAATGCGTAGTTCTCTGAAAAACCTTTCCAACGAGCTATCACGCGCCTAAAATGAAGGTCGCATGCAAAATTTATGACCCTAGGAAGTTGAGGTACCAAATTACACCAACTTATCTATAGGGCCCACATAAATTTTGGCATTTCACCTTCTAGGGTTAGGTTTTTGGATGTCTAGGGTTTTGGAATTCATGAGTAATATCAAAAAGGCATATGGAGCATCATTGTAATCCATTCTTCTCAGATGAATGTGCGTAGCAGCCACATCTCTCCTCAGAGATAACTACCACCATTCGAGCAAGTTTTAGTTCTGCAGTTTTATAGTTTCAACCTATTTCATTATTTAATAGAAGATATTGTTCACTGAATATTTGTGTTATTCTTCCTATCTTTGTGTTTATTTTATTCAGTCTATTAATCAGTTCATTTTGCTCCTAAATCTGGATCAATGGTATAGAGTGGTCTGCTCTTCATTTATTTTTCTTCGTGCATTTCCCCAACAAGGTCTGAGTACAAGAAGTTGGGACTCGAACCAATTGAGCCATTACCAGATCAGTCGCACCGAGCCCGACAACAACCCATGGGAGATGAAAAGAAAGATGATGGAGCATGAGATCCTATTAAAATTTTTCTCGAGGAATCCCTCGTGCGACGAAGGAATGAAATGATAGACAACTTCACATAGATCCTTCGACGGTTTCCCATGGGAGAAGCATCTTGATCAAGCAGCCATGCAACCCCCTTCAAGGTACATGTAAAATTTGATATTCCATTATTTGAAGGACTGATAGATGCAAATGTTGTAGATAAATGGTTGACTCTACTCGAAGTATATTTTTCAGTCCACAATTTTTTTGATAGGGAAAATATCACTTTTGCACTCCTCAAGGTCGTTCCCCATGTAAAAGACTAGTGGGATACTTACTCTGAGCAAAGGGTCGTGGAGGAATCTGCAATTTTTTTGGTGTCCCCTACATGGGATTCCTTCCGGGACACCATTAAAGAATAGTACTACCCTGTTGGAAGATATGAGGATCAGTACACCAGATGGACCACCTTACGTCAAGAAAGGGACCAAACAGTACCAGACTTCACCAACATTTTCCATATCCTACGCACCAAATTGGGTATCAAATATTTTGAGTGTCATCTGGTCTTCAAATACCGTGGTTGTTTGCATAGATACATTCAAACAGAAATGGAGTTCCTGGACATCGCCTCATTGGGCATGGATTATAGATACGCTGTCAAGATTGAGCATAAATATAAGCAGAAACGACGAGAGTTTGGATCTACAAACCCTTCACAACCGAAGCAGGGAAAAGGCAACCCCAACCCACACAGAAAGGGACCAATTCAAGATGTCCACCCTCAAGACAATTCGTCCAAGCCGCAACACAAGAAGGGCAATGAGAAGACAAAGAAGGACACGGGAAAATGGTGTGAGTACCATAAAAGTCCTTGGCACAACACCGACAAATGTCACTCCAAGAAGTCCCTCATGGCTGAGATGAAGGCTTCCGAATCAGAGGTCAATTCTAATTCTGAGTCAAATCCTAAAGGAGGGAAGTGGATTATCGATGTTGAACCCAATGCCACAGTCGCTACCACCAAAGTCTGGCCAAGCGAACTAGAAGAACCAGAGGAAGGGGAACGCCTCTTTCACTCGCAGATGTGGGTCAAGAGGGCTCCAATTCATTTCATTGTCGACAACGATAGTCAGAAGAACTTGATTTCAGCAGAGGTCATCAAGCGAATGAACCTACCAATGACACCGCACCTGCAACCCTACACCATCGGCTGGCTTTGTCAAGGGAGAGATCTTCGTGTCAGCCAATAGTGTTGTCTGCCCTACGACATCAAGCCTTTCAAAGATGAGGTATTGTGTGATATTACTCCCCTTGAAGTTTGTGATGTTCTTTTAGGACAACCATATTTGTGGAAGAATCATGCTATGTATCAGTCTAGACCCCGCAGTGTTATTATTACTTTGGGTAGACAATTGTACAGGATCCCAGAGGTGGCACCGCCTACTGCTATTTCTTTAATCTTTGCTAAGAAATGCAGTAAGGTCATTTCACAGACTAGGAAATTCGTCTTCTTTGTGATCTATGCTCATAGTCAGTAGAAGGTCACTGCCACATCTGTGGCCTCTACATAACGCCTCTCTTTGCAACAAAAGAAAGTGGACGGGATCGTGGAATAATACAGAGACATCTTCGTCTCACCTATAGGGGTACCGACACATTGCCAAGTCAAGCATCCAATTGATCTGACCCCCAGTGCACCTATACCTAATGGACCAGTCTATCGACACTCGTTGATGGAGAATGACGAAATCAAGTGTCAGATCCAAGACTTCTTCAAAAGGGGCACATCAGACCCAAATCCTCCCCTTGCAAAGCCCGATTGTACTAGTGCAGAAGAAGGACTGGACTTGGCGACTCTGCATTGATTACAAAGCCTTAAACAAAATCACATTCAGGAACTGCTATCCCATTCCGAGGATTGATGACCTTCTTGACCAACTCAATGGGGAAAAGTTCTTTAGCAAGATTGACCTAAAGTCTGGCTACCACCAGGTTCCCATCGAACCAACTGATGTCTAGAAGACAACCTTCAAGTCTAAAGAATGTCTCTACGAATGAATAGTCATGCCCTTTGGATTAACAAATGCACCAGCCACTTTCATGAGGTTGATGGACGATGTACTGAGAATCTTCACCAAATCCTTTGTGGTAGTATATTTGGATGACATCCTCATATTCAACAGAACATGGGAGGAGCACATGCGACATATTCAGCAGGTTTTGAGCACTCTGCGGCAGCACAAGCTTTATGCAAACTTGGAAAAATGCTCTTCTAGCATGAACAGGGTCCAATACCTAGGCTACATTGTTGATGAGCATGGGGTACATGTTGATCCAGCTAAGATCTAAGTCATCCATGACTGGCCAGCCCCGACCACACTGACCGAGCTTCGGAGCTTCTTGGGACTAGCCAATTTTTACCGACGGTTCATGTTGGGATTCTCCCATATTGCATGGGCCCTCAGCCAGGTGACCAAGGGCAGTGGTAGAGTAGAAACAAGCATTAAAAGATCTAAAACATTGTTTGTGCTCAGCTCCAATACTCTCCTTTCTCGATCTGCAACAACCATTCGATATTGAGACTGATGCATCAGACTATGTTGTGGGTGCAATTCTCACTCAACATGGGCATCCGGTGGCATGCCATAGTGAGACACTCTCAGATACTATCTGGAAGTACCCCACCCATGACAAAGAAATGTATTCCATTGTACAAACTTGTCGTCAATGGAAACATTACATTCTGGGGAAAGAGACGATCATACACATTGATCAAAAGCCTTTGCAGTTCATACAGACACAAGGGAAATTGTAGAATGACCACCATTAGAAATGGTCCACCTACCTGCAACAGTTCCATCTCAACATCAAGTATAAGACAAGTATCTCCAATCGTGTCGTTGACTGCCTCAGTCGACCTCCTGTGATTGGATTCACCACTGTGCTCCATTCTTGTGGACATGAAACATTAGAGTGGCCCCAACTTTACTAGCAAGATCTGAACTTCGCCACCACATATCAACTCTTGGGTACAGGCGCCACTGTCACTGATTTTCACATTCAGGACAGACTCTTATGCCACCTGGGCCATCTCTGTGTTCCTACAAGCGAGCGTGCAAAGCTGATTTGGGAAGCCCACTACAGTTGGGTGGCAGGACATTTTGGTGTAGAGAAAACTGTGGTCGTTCTTTAGAAACATTTTTATTGGTCGAAACTTCTAGAGGACGTCAATAAGTATATCAGATCTTGCACTGCCTGCCCCATTTCCAAGACAACCATCAAGAAGCAAGGCTTATACACCCCTCTTCCTATTCTCGAGAAGTCATGGGAATCCATGTCCATGGATTACATGTCTGGTTTTCCGTCCACCAAGCATGGAAATGACTGTGTATTTGTGGTCATTGATCGGTTTTAGAAGATGGCCATCCTCATAGCCTATAAGAAGAATGTCACAATGACAAATATTGCCAAGCTCTTGTTCGAACGAGTTTGGGTTCACTTTGGGATACCACATACCATCATCTCCGACCAAGATAGAAGGTTCCTCAACACCTTTTGGTCGAGTCTTTGTTCTCTGTTGGACACCAAGCTCACAAAATCCACTTATTTCCATCCCCAAACTGATGGCCAAACCGAGGTCGTCAATCGGATGATTGTGCACATCCCGCGCATGTACAATTCTAAGCATCCCCGTACATGGGATGAGAGTCTCCCATATGTCCAACACAATTACAACATGGATCTCCATAGTTCCACTAGCCATAGCCCATTTCAGGTGGGTTTGGGATTCCAACCCTTGGGACCCATTGATTTTGCACTTCCTCTTGCCACCGCACAGACAGACTCTTCACCTGATCAGTCTGTGATCGAAAAAACCACTAGATTCGTTGAGCGGATTCAGCACATCCGCCAACAGGCCCATGAGATTTTGCAGAAATCCAATGCTAAGTACAAGAAGCACCATGATAAACACAGGGTACCACACCAGTTTCAGGTTGGCGACAAAGTCTGGTTACATTTGCAGAAGGAGCGTCTCACAGGGCCCCATTGGAAGCTTTGCCCACTTCGTTATGGGCCTTACACTATCACCAAGGTTGTGGGTAGCAATGATTTTGAGCTCAACACTCCACCCTTCCTTGGTTGGCATCCAATATTCAATGTGGACTCCCTTCGGCCATATTTTCCACCCTTATTGGACACCTCTGAGATCGCCGAACAACTAACACCAACACAGCTCAACCCTGACTACATGGAACAAGCTGCCACCGATCAGATAGTGGACACACAGGTCAAGGGCACTCGCTAGCAACAGATTTAGCTTTATCAGGTTGTCGAGGTAGGGCAACTCCTACACCAAGGCAAGTGGCTCATCCGGGGCCAAATCCAACAAAAGTTTCCTCACCTGATAGGGGAACTCGAAAAAATGGAGACCATTGCTTCTTAAGGGGGGAGGATTGATCCAGGTGGATATTGGTGGGCACTCACCTATTCCAACTAGCTCCTCGTGTCTGTTTTTTATTCAACACATCTTTTTGTATTGGTTTATAATTGTGAGTTCTACACTTCTGGGGTTGTCTGAAGCCTCACACATTCTGCAGGTGGATACGGGTGACCTCTGGCCTAATCCAATTGGCTTATTTTGTATGTTTTCATGTCATCACATCTTGATGTACTTCCAGGGTTGTTTTAGGCCCCTAAACATTGTTTTTTTGACTCGCCATAGTCACACTGTAGACAGAGTCAGAGTCTAATGGCAGAATGTGTATTTCTCTGAAAAACCTTTCCAACAGGCTATCACGTGCCTAAAATGAAGGTCGTATGCAAAATTTACAGCCCTAGGAAGTTGAGGTACCAAATTACACCAACTTACCTATAGGGCCCACATAACTTTTGGTGTTTCACCTTCTAGGGTTAGGTTTTTGGATGTCTAGGGTTTTGGCATTCATGAGTAATATCAAAAAGGCCTATGGAGCCTCATTTTAATCCATTCTCCTCAGACGGATGTGCATAGTAGCCACATCTCTCATCAGATATAGCTACCACCATTCAAGCAATTTTCAGTTCTGCATTTTTACAGTTTCAACCTATTTCATTATTTAATAGAAGATATTGTTCATTGGATATTTGTGTTGTTATTCCTATCTCTATGTTTATTGTATTCAGTCTGTTAATCAGTTTGTTCAGCTCCTAAATCCGAATCAATTGTCCTGCTACATAATTTCTGAGGTAACCATCTATCCATTTGTTGACAATTTCAATTTGTCCATCAGTTTGGGGATGGTATCTAGTGCTAGGAGTCAATTCAGTGCCCACCAGTCTAAAAATCTCTTGCCAAAAGATACTCATGAATTTGTTGTCCCTGTCACTAACAATGTTCTTAGGTATGCCATGCATCCTAAATATCTCTTTGAAGAACAATTCATCTACCTGTGATGTGTTGTAGTCCATGGTGATGACAAAGAAATGACTGAATTTGGTTAACCGATCCACCACTACAAATATGCAGTCCTTACCTTGCATTTTGGGAAGAGTTGTGATGAAGTCCATTGAGATACTTTCCCATTTGTTCTCTGGTATTGGAAGAGGTTGTAAGAGTCCTGCTAGATGAGAGTGTTCATCTTTATTCCCTGACGTGGTGAAAAACATCTCCTTTGAGTCCTTTCCAAGAGAACCTTTCTCTTACCTGTCTGTATGTCTTAAGGAACCCTCGATGGCCCGCTATTCAAGCATCATGGAAGGCTTGGAGCACTTTTACTTTGAATGTAGATCCAGGTACCAAATAAATCTTGCCTTTGTAATAAATTATGTCATTTACGACCTTGTACCTGTCATCCTATAGTTTTCCATCCATCAACTCACATGCAAGCATGTTCTTTGAGTATTCTACCAACAACTGCGATTTCCAATCCATTGCTATTTCTGTCATAGAATAGGCCAAAGGTCTTCTGGATAGTGCATCTGCAACTACATTATTCTTTCCCTTGATGTACTCAATATCAAAATTTTAATCTTGAATCTTTCTTACCCACTTTTGATGTCTCTCATTCAAGTCCTTCTGGGATAAAAAGTACTTGGGGCTGTTATGATCAGTTCTTACTAAAATTTTTGCCCCAACTAAGTACTGTCGGAATTTGGACACGACATGCATTATGGACAACATCTCCTTGCCATAAATTGTATAGAGAAACTCAGGGGCTCTCAGCTTACGACTCTCATAGGAAATATGATGCCTATTTTGCATAAGTACATCTCCTACTCTTGCACATGATGCATCACATTCTAATATGAAAGGTTGAGAGAAATCAGGTAGGGAAAGTATCGGGAAAGTACTCATGACCTTCTTCATTTTTTCAAACGTGACCTGTGCTTCTTCACTCCAA
The DNA here is from genome assembly GCA_009831015.1 of Picea engelmannii. Taxonomy (NCBI): domain Eukaryota; kingdom Viridiplantae; phylum Streptophyta; class Pinopsida; order Pinales; family Pinaceae; genus Picea; species Picea engelmannii. The sequence continues at coordinate 8,435 of ML877102.1, read as the reverse complement.
ATGAAAGATCCCTTTTTGGTTAAGTCTGTCAAAGGAACGCAAATTTGGGAGAAGCCCTTGACGAACTTCCTATAATAGCCACAAATTCCAAGGAACCCTTTGAGTTCTATAAGTGTCCTTGGGGTAGGCTAATTGATGATAGCTTGTATTTTTTCTTGATGGACTTGTACTCCCTTTTCCCCAATAATATTTCCTAAGTACAAAAACTCGGTCATGCCAATCTCACACTTCGACTCTTTAGCATATAAAGATTGCTCCTTCATGATACCCAAAATTTCAGCTACATGCTGTAAGTGATCCTCCCATGTCCTGTTATAGATCAGTAAGTCATCAAAGAAGACAAGCAAATATTTTCTCAGTTGCTTGTTGAACACATGGTTCATACATGACTGGAAAGTGGTAGGGGCGTTGGTAAGGCCGAAGGGCATCACAAGAAACTCATAGTGGCCGAAGTGACATCTGAATGCAGTTTCGTGTACATATTGTTCTCTCATTTTGATATGATGATAGCATGACCATAGATCTATCTTAGCAAAGTAGACTGCACCATGAAGTTCATCCAACAGTTGATCAATCTGGGGAATAGGATACATGTTCTTAATAGTCTTCTTATTCAATGCTCTGTAGTCAATGCACATGCACATTGTTCCATCCTTTTTCTTAACCAACACAATTGATGACGTGAATGGACTTGATCTCGGTCTAATATGTCCCATAGCCAACAATTCCTTGATTTCACTCTTTATCTCATCTTTATTCTTCTTGGGGTGCCTATAAGGTGTAATAATGATCGGTTTGGATCCTTCTTCCAACTCTATGATGTGCTCAAATTCTCTATTTGGTGGTTGTCCTGGGGGAATAGGATCAAAGACTCTTTTGTTTTTGTGGAGATGTTTTTGCATATATGAAGGGTATGATTTGTGGGGTTCTTCTTTAGTATATAAAATAAAGCATTCAACTGTGTAGGCCATCTCCTCTCACCTGAATATGACATGCATATTTTTCACTGTCACAATTCTAAGAGAATCCCCTGTCATTCCTTTAAGCATAACTATCTTCCCTTCATCTATGTTAAAGGACATATCCATTGTTTTATAGTTGGTTGTGATAGGCCCCAAAGTGTTGAGCCACTACACTCCTAAGATGACATTGGTGTCATGAATGTTTACCACATAGATGTTAAGGTGTATCGGCCTAGAGTCAAGTTCATTTGTGGAATGTACCTATCACAAGCTATGGTACGACCCCCTGCTACTTCAACCAAGAATCCTTCAAATTCCACCATGGGTAGATGTCTCCTCTCTACCATGGCTATATCAATAAAGTTGTGGGAGGATCCTCCATCTATCAACACAGTTTCCTATTTCCCTTGAACTACTCCTTTTATTCTAAAGGTGTTGCATTTTGGTACCCCAAGCAATGGTGATCTTTTTATGGTCCTTATTTGGTGTTTCATGATCCAGTGTTGCTTCCTCTTCCTCTCTGAGGGTTGCCTGCATAGTATGGATAGCCCCATCATCTTCATCATTTGCCTCCTCCTCACTATCATAGACTACCTCAACATAATGTATTTTCCCCTTGCCTAAACATCTATGCCCTGGTTTCCACGGGTCCCTGCAAGTGTAACATAGTTGCTTGCTCCTTAGATCTCTTCTTGTAGCTTCATCCGATTTCCCTTTTCCTCTGTACATTGGTCTAGTGTCATGACCTCTCTGAACCATGGGTGGTTTAGGTGTGAACCTGTTTTTGTTGGCTGCCCCTACTAAATCCATGGTGCATTCAATGGCATCCTGTAAGGTTATGGGCTTGAAGGCCTTAACCCATCCTTTCACTGGTTCTGTCATCCCTTCTATGAAAAATATACGTAACCTTGTTTCTTCCACATCCAGAACCATCATTGATACTCTTTGAAAATATTCAATAAAGGCCTCAACCGAACTTGTCTATTTAAGCCGTGTAAGCTCCTTGAAATGACAATCTAGGTCTCCCTTGTCAAACTTGTCATTAAGCCTTTGAGTGAATTCTTGGTAAGAGATGATGCGCCCATGACCCAAGGTGGTTATTCCATGAAATCACCATTCATGTGCCTTTCCCATCAGGTACATAGTTGCAAATTTGATAACTTCCCTTTCCTCCATAGGATTCAATTGGAGGTATGCATCCATCTTTTGTACCCACATTGTAACTGGAAGATGATCTGATTTATCAAAGGTGGGTGGCTCCATTTTCCCATCTTTTCAGCCTAGTTCATTTATACCTCTATAATGCTCCTTGGATATTCTTTTCATATTCAAGTGGAAGTACTCTCCCATAGAGACCTACCTCCTAAATTAGGTGCTCATAGTGTTGTATTCCTTCTCTGTTGTTTCCTATTCTTCTCCCAAGATTTCAGAATTCGATGCATTAGCTTCCCTTCTTTGTGTGTTGAGGAAGGTAGGCATGTAGGGCCTAGGTGTGGTTTTGTTGAGTGTATGGGAAATAACTGGCTCTCCCTCATTGGAGCGATGCTACTCCATTTGACCTTTGTGTATATATTCTTCATGATTCCCATGGCCTCCACGAGATCCACCAACTTCATGATTTCCCCCATATAAGGGTGGGTCTTTGCCATGCCTCTGCTCCATCAAAAATTGAGAAAGGATTCCCTGATGTTTACTCAATTCTTCCAACACTGTTATCATTCTATCTTGTCCCCTTTGAAAATTGGTAAGAGATAAGTGGAGCTCAGATTGTCCCAATGATAAGTGGTTTTGCATTTCAACCAGAGTATGCTACATTCTTTCTTGATTTCTCTGAAGTATCTCTTTCATTGTATGGGCTACTTTATCTGCCAGAAGTTCAGTTTCTTCATATGTAGCATTTTCTGTCTCATGTGTCTCTCCCAAGATGCCTTCTTGCTCTTCCTCTTTTGGATTACCTGTCACGGGCTGCCCCCCACAACCTATTGTTATGGTCATCTTGTCACTTTTCACAGGTTGGGGAAGGAGATTCGATCTGATACCACTGTAAAGTTCCCAACCAATTTTCGGCCAAGAACTAGGGTTTCTATCTGATGTTTTGTGTTTTGTTTTGCAGATTGCTACTACAGAAGGATGTGCTGGAGTATTTTTACTAAGTTTATTGCATATAAGACATCATAACAAGTATGGAACACATGATAATGAAGTAAACACATAAACAGAGACAACACGCTTAAGATATGACCTTTATTTATATAGAGTAAGTGATCTTCATACATAGATCTACAGATCTGGTACAATATAGGAGATATAGAGACCCTAGGTCTTCCTCCTCTGAATATAGTTGATACTAAGATTAATTTATTTCCCTTATTGAATAGATTCCTTTAGATCCCTACTGGTACGACATGGATGATCAGATCTGGAGATAGTACGGCCCTGGAATGCTGGAACTGGAACTGGTATGGACTTGACTGGCTGGAAATGCTCAATATTTCGTCCTCCTAGTAAATCGCCTCCAAATGATGTCAAAATACCCTCAAACTATAGACCAGGGGCTCTAGAGTAGGAATGAATCAAGTTAGAGTAAAACCCCTCAATTTTTCCCTCAGATCTATGAGTATCCTCAATGGGAGTTGCGCCCTCCTTCAGAAATTCCTCCTGAGCCAAATAAAATAATCCAAAAGGGATACCCTTGGTATCAATGCTGCAAAAGGACGCTATGACCCTAGGGATGAACCCCTAATTGCATAAAACTATAGATCTAGACTCCTCCAAGTAGATCGAACCCTTTCTCTTCCAAGGATGCGTCCTACTGCTGAAAATCCTTCAGATCTATGCACCAAATCCAAGTGTTATTTGTTGAATGCTTGTGACTGGATTAGAATGGTGAGGGAGGGATCTTTCACCTCCTTGGCCAAGATTGAACCAGGAACAGAGGAATCTTTCACCTCCTTGCTGGTTACTAGGGTTTGTTTACTCAAAACCCTCAAAACGTAAGAGTCTAGCTGAAGAGTGCAAAGTGAAAAAATGAATAATGAGAATAGAATGATAAGAGGTGTGCCCTTCTCCTTATTTTATACCTCCTTTATAATTTTCCATTGATTTGTTTTTTCCACTTGCTAAGGGTTTTAATTTTAATCTTTCCTTAGTCTTTTACCAAAGTCACTTTAATAATAAAACTTTAGATCTTTCAAGTGACAAAAACCACATGATTTCCTTCCCCTTGCTTATCTTGGACTATAGTCTAGAGGGGTAGCTAGACTACTATTTCCCTGAGCTCTTGTGTCAATGAGAAGGGGATATTACAATATCATTCACCAACATTTCTATAAAAGTTCTCTCTCCACCATATATTCAATTTGGATTGAAGTTAATTACAAATTAAATTTATATATATAAACATAAAAATGTGATATTCAACATAGTATTTAAAAGTTGACATCATCATTATTGAAACCTAATTCCCTATTTCATTGGAATTTGAATTGTGCCCCTAGCACATCCTTAATATACCCAATTCCCTAATCCATTGGAATTTGAGTTGTGTCTAGGTTTGAGGTTTTAACACATCTTTAATATAGCACAATAATATATCCAATTCCCTAATCCTTTGGAATTTGAGTTGTGTCTAGGTTTGAGGTCTTAACACATCTTTAATATAGCACAACAAATTTATTGTAAATATTTTTTCTTTTATAATCTTACTTAATAATGAAAAACAGGACTAAAAAATGAATGCTAATATTTCGGAAAAATCCTTACATTGATCACAAAAAAGAAGTCTTATATTTTTTATCCTTTGAAATTCAAAATTCTATTCTATATGTGGGAAATGTTTATTCCATTTACATTAAAAAAAAATGTTCTCCAACATGAATGTGTCAACAACAACAACATTATTGTCCAGTCCTTATATGAAAGAGTGCCAACAATGCATGTGACAACTATAATAGTCTCCATACATTGTTATATGTAGGGCTTTAGTAATAATATGACGAAAGTAGTATGTAGGGTTCTAGTAACAATATGACGACAACAATATGCAATATGCAAGGGGATATATAGTTATTGCAGAAGTGTTATTGTCTAATAATGTATAAATACAAAAATAAATACAAAAAGTATTGGGTATCACCAAATATTTTCATATATTCTGATGATGAAAAAGAGTGATTAAGTCTTTATAACTTGTTTAGGGGATGTGGTATTTTTGGATAACTATTTATACCTTATAATTGTAGTTTTGATTCCCGAATTTATAACTGGTTTAGAGGACCATATGAGATGTGGAACTTTTGGGTATCTAGTTACACACTTCAACATGTTTATATTAGTAAAAGTTTTTATTTTGTTTTGTTTGTAATCATCTAGCAAACAATTTTATCAATAGGAGTTAAGAATGAGGGATAGGAGTTAAGAATGAGGGCTTTAATTAAAGTGATGATAATATTTTGTCAATGGATGAGTAAAAATGTTTGGAAAGAAGTATTGAGGCTTTTAACATTATTTAAATATAGTGATAATTTTTGTCATTGAGTTAAAATGTTTGGGGACAAGTTAATGTTTCTTATGAAATTTCTTAGGAGTCAAAACCATGTGTTTTATACCAAGTTTTTCTTCATATATTGGGATATTTGATAGGTGTATATCCATCTTAACTCTAGATTTATCATGTAACAACCCTAAGTAATTAATCAATTGTCATGATTTAAATAATTGTTTAATGTATATTAGTTTAATTAATTAATTAATTAATTGTCCTAGTTAAATATTTATTGAATGTTTATAGGTTTAATTAATTAATTAATTAATTTCATGATTTAATATATGTTTAATAAAATCCAACTTAATAAATTATTAATTATTATTTTGTATCGGAAGATCAACCCATTAATGAAAAGGGGATAAGGTGGTTGACACCTAATTGAGGGAGGGTAGTTGAGAATTAAATGAAGGAAGAAGGCAATGAATGATGGGAGGGGAGGATAAGGCAAGGGGGGGAACATTAGTTTGGGGGGATTGTATTACGGGCTCTGTTTGAGGGGAGGATCTGGTTGTGTGGTTTGTGGAGGAGTTTGTTGTGGTTTTGCTGAGGAGCTTGTTGGAGGTCTGTCACAGGGGGCATCGAGGTTGCTGGGGATTTTGGGCTCGGAGGGCCAGGAAACCGCAAGGGTTGCTGGAGCTAGGGAGTCAGAGAGGCTATGTTCCTAGCTAGCTGGGAGGAAAAGATTCAGTTTTCAGGTAGTTTTAAGTAGTTTGCAACAACAGGAAAGAAAGGGACAAACTTCTTCTTCAAGAGGTATTTTTCCAGTATTAATTTTGTTCAGAATGAAAGTTATGATTTAAATTTATGTATGGAAAATGTGTAATCTGTTTTGTGACTATTTTGGATTGTATAAAATGAGAATTTACTATTTAGCTGGTTAATTTGCTAGAACTTCAACATAAATTAGTTAGATTTGTTGTAATGCAAACAAAAATAGAAATTTGATGTCGTGTTCAAGAAAGGAAAAGTAATTTAGATTATAAATTTACCATTTAACTGTAAAGCCTTAGTAAAGGACCTTACACATGGTATCAGAGCTATAGTTCACACGCTGGAGCCTTAAAGGCCTACCTAGAACTAAAATGTAAAATTTCAAAAAAAAAAATGTATATATCATCCAAGTTAATAAACTAGAAAGAGTTTAGAGTTTCTTAAGCTGGGATAAAAACTCAGAAATATAATTCTCTGTAAAGGTAAATTCTCTTTTCTTTTACAAAAAAAATGGCTTAAAATGACAATGGTCTGTAATTAGAATGGAACCGAGTTCCCTAGAAGGGTAGAAAATTCCCCAATATACAATTCAATTAACCTTATAGAACCAACTCAAAACTAGAAACAATCCAAAATTAAAAACAACCCAACAAAACACACACACACACACACACACACACAACCTATAACTGGAAATGGAAATAGTCCAATACTAGAAACACCCAAAAGAATCCTAAGAGAAAAATAACCTTAAAACCTTAAGAAAACCCTAAAGATAAAAGAATGAGAAGTATGTAAGAAATCCCCCATAGTGTCAAGTCACTTGCATACCTATAAAAGTCACCTGCACACCTATAAAAGTCTTGCCCTCCTCCAAGAAGTAAGAAGGACACCTATAAAAGTCCTGACCTCCTCCAAGAAGTAAGAAGGACAGAGAATAAAAAAATATTAGGTTAAAAAAAAATATTAAATATGAAAAATATATATATAGAAATGCATATTTTTTTTTTNGGGGAATCGGTAACAACGACAGTATCGTACTCGGGTGACACGGGGTCGAATCCTGCATGCTGCCTTATAACCCCTAGGGAGAACGCACAGCCCGCAAGCACGCTCTCCAAGTAAATCGGGGTGAGAATCGACCTTGAGACCTCTTTTTACATATTTCCTTCCATTTACACGACACTTGCCAATCGGTCTACACCCCGTGGGCAGATAGAAATGCATATTAGATATACATGTAATCCTAAGATATTTTCATATGAAATGGAGATTTACATCTATTATATGTAAGAAAAATAAATATTTATAGAAAAATAACCGGGCGTAAATGAAAAAAAAAAAAGAAGTTAAATAAATAAATAAATTCTCATATAACCCAAAAAATGATTCGTCAAACCCTTGGAAATAACTATAAATAACAAAACAAACAAAAAAACAAACAAACCTAAAACTACTAGAAAAACTCAAAGAGATGAGAGAAAGGGTAGCAGGAAAGGGTGTCCACGAGATTAACCCTTATACCTTCCATTAGTGAGGACGGTGAATAAAAAAATAAAATAATAAATAAATGTATTATATAGTTGTTTGGTCGAGCAGTGTGTTGCTCATCCAGACAAGCCGCCACCAAACCCTCGTTCATTCAATCTTGAGTAGGGCCGAATGGTGGAGGAGCTACCAATGGGCCGAAAGGTGGAGGTGCTACCAACCAGTAAGGAAGTTAAATAAATAAATTTATTGGGACTCTTATAGTCACACCACAACGTATACTTTAATCCAGGTCGCACACCTCCTCTCACAACAACGAGATCAGTTGTGTGGGACAAGGTGAACCACACTACCTCACGCCTTGCATACAGACTACACTTACACCAAGTTGTTTCCTCACTGTATGCTAAAAAGGCCATCCATGAACCGTGCCTCCTGGACCACGAGCTCCGACTATTTCCATTGACTAGAAAAGCCCGCCCGAGTTTGTAGGTAGTATGGAGGAGAGGAGTAGAGAAGACGGGTTAACCATGGCGTCCATGCTCCCTCACACCTCCCCGCATAGGTGACCACAACAAATGAGGAAGAAATAGAAGAGTCTAGGGTTTAAAAATAAATGGTCAATATTTTATTCCTATAAAGGAGAGCGAGGGGCACGTGGGCCTCATGCAAGCCCCACGTTACTCAGAAGTCTTGGGACAAGTGGGCCTCATGCAAGCCCCAAGTTG
>ML877101.1:7787-18025 GCA_009831015.1 Picea engelmannii | reverse complement strand
ATCGCCATCAACTGACACTATAGTTTCATTTGATTCCATCTCTTCTGATCTTGCAAGTGGAATTTTCCCTTTTACATTAAGTTGAGTATGTCTCCAAGCTTTAACATATCCTGCATTTTCGTTCTCGCAAATATCTATGGATTATGTGTCCTCTATGCAAACTGAACAAAAAAAAGAGTCATTTCGTCTATCAAATGAAAACCCATTTTGAAAAAAAATAAATTTAACTGAATGTATTTTTTTGTCCCAGGTATTGTACTGGCGTCATATGGGATTGATCTATTTACATCTTCAATTCCAACATACCAAAAAAACCTGGACAAGAAAAGAACTTGTTAACTTGAAATTTCTCAAGAAAATGATTGAAGATTGAATATAAATTTGAACACGTTCAAATTTATATATCATGTGCACATACATGTAACATTTATACATAGACACACCTGCGCACATCTCTTGATTGATTATATTCATGGCTTAGTGCCATGTTGCACCATTCAACAACTTGTTTAGCGGATTCAAATCGATCGGCATGAGGGTTCAGCTGATACCTTCAAAGTGTTCGTTTTATACATGCCCCTGCACCATCGTGCTCTCCGTTTCCATGAGCAATCTCAAAAAAATTCCAACAATGTGTAATGTTTAATTTTTTATGAAGACGGCATAACCAATAGAATGATCGTGTAGATTTGAACTGACCTGCACACCCATCGGACCGTATCCAATGTCGATCGAATTTGATTTCGCGTTCTTTCAATGAATCATAAAATTTATCAAAACAATGTTGTACATAATGTGTTTCGTGTGCTCGATCATCACTTATATAAAAGTGATATTCTTCAATATGTAACATCCTGCTCTGGCGCACTGAGAAAACTTATTCTTTGAGGACACTTGCTCGCAAGTGATCTGGACTTTTATGATGTTAAAACATTTATCCTTGATTATGATGCGTTATGATAGATGACATGATGTTTTACTGCTTTGACATAGATAGGTTCTTTTGACTCAGTTTTATTGAGTGTGCAAGGTTTTGGACCTTGAGGATGCAGAGGCATCGGTGGAACCCCCTTGGAATCTGGATTGAGTAAGGGAGTGTGCTATTTGGGTTGATTTATTTACTGTGATATTTCATTGATTTGATGATATGATGTTGACATGTTCTGACACGATTGTTGATGATGCAGGCTGGCGATAGCTTGTCGACCAGACTCACATATGGAGTAAAGGAGCCACACACGATTTCCAGAGAGGTTGAGGGAGAGGTGTGGACAGCAGCCCTGCCACAGCCTACTAGCACTCCCGCCGTGGCTCGAACTGTAGGTTAACGATTACCTAGTTCGGGAGGATCCACGATGCCGTGAGGGTAGACTACAACAGTCGCTCATGATGATTCTAAAGGGTGCGCAATAAGGCGGGGGCCTTATTCATTAGAGCCCTTAGTCTCCCACAAGTTCACCTGGTGAAGTGTTGACTCCAGGGGTTATAGATGTCTACCAATCAGTCAAGTTGGAGAGTGGCACCCTTGGAGCACGTGGTGCATCCTGAAGGGCAGGTCGTGCAAAAGAAACGCAAGTTGGCGAGTGGCACCCTTGGAGCACGTGGTGCATCCTGAAGGGCACGTCGCGCAAAAGGAACATAAGTTGGCGAGTGGCACCCTTGGAGCACGTGGTGTCCTGAAGGGCACGTCGTGTTGATCTTGATGAAGGAACAAACCTAGATGGAACTAAGACATTTAACACATTAAGAAATTCTTAAGCTACTTCCCTAATTAAATTTCGCCTAGCTCAGAATCTAAGTCCTAAGTCTAAAACTTCTCAGGGTAAAATTGTAGTCTAACCTTAAGAAAAAAGACCCTAAAAATAAAAATAAAAATTTAAACAAAAACCCACTTAAGTAATAGTTCAGTCTTCATAAGATTCTTGGGGTAAATGAAGAGAGTAAGAATTTAATTAAAAATAGTGGATTTAAAAATTTCAAAGAAGAAATTATTCATTAACTTGTGGAAGTACAAAGATATTAAATTAATAATAAAAGGGAAAGATTTAATAACGCAACTGCCATTTTGGGCTTTAATAAAAAGGGGAAAGAAGGGAATAATAAGAATTAGGAAACTAAGTAATGGAGGAAACTTAATAAAGGAAAGATGGGAACTTATGGTAAAAAGCAAGGTCAACATAGTAAGGAATCTGCAATTAAGAACCTGTTAATCTGAGCTAATTTAGTAACATCTTTTTTTTTAGGAAAGTATTCAAAACATGTAAGAGGATCTAAGAATACCTAGGAGTAAATTTAGGAGCGACTCTAGGTGGGTGAGGGATTTGAGACAATTAATAAATTTAAAGAAAATATTTATTAGAGAAAAGAGGGGGATGGACAACACTTGTGCGATGGAGAATATTTAGAATATTTTATTGAAACTTAATTTAAAATGTGAATTAGGAAAGTTGGTGGGTCTCAAAACTCTATAAAAGAAAAGGGAGATGAGGAAGATGGGGATCGGCGGTTAGCGTAACGTTACGCTACTGGATTTGTGACTTGACTGATTGCTTGTGAGGAGTTGAGATTTCTCAGCTCAGATARGAGTCGTAGCYCGGCCTTGCGAGGCGAGCTGGGAAGCTAGACGTACCATYTGGATAGTGTGTGGCCCMTTTGCGGCTCGGGGGGATAAGGGGGAAGYAGAGTACCCGTAGMGATTGGATGGGAGGTACCAGTGTAGTCTCTACGGTCGACGAGCAGGAGCGGCRCGGAGCGAGAGCGACAAGGAGCGCGGGGTCATCATTCGAGGTGGGAGAAAAGGCCACGRTATGTTCTCTAATTAGTAGAATAGATTGGAATATGACTTATAYTGGGATCGGAATTTCGACGGTAAATGTATTGTATGTATAGATTGATAGCAACCCACTTTATTTTTCTCTATCCTAGYTGATTGTTTGACTAGTGTCATCCTCACTTAATSGTAAAATGGAATGGTGTGGTTGTCTTGTAAAGGCGGACCTGGTTTTGCCTTCCCTGCTAAAGAAAAAAAAAATACCCTAAAATTTCCTATCTGCTTTACTACTTTAGTATTTCTGAAATTTTGGCCTCGGTAGCAATCATCAGAACCAGTGAGATAACTTAAATCAGGTCTGGTTGCACTTAGAGTTCCTTAAACCTCTTTCAATTCGTTAAACCTCAATTAATTGGTTCACACAGCCTTTACTGTAGCACGATTTTTGGAGGGGCATGGGAGAAACTTCTCATCCTTATTGACCGTACAGACATTCACCTTTAACTCTGTGTTTTTCCTTATTTTATTTAGTGTTGGCGTCTTCCTTATTGACTGTGGGGGCGATTGATTCTGTGGGCGATTTCATTCTCTCTGGGTGTTTTTATTTCTCTGTGGGTGAATTTCATTCTCTGTGGGCATTTTTATTTCCGCTATGGGCGAATTCATTCTCTGTGGGCGTTCAATTTCATAGTGGGAATTTTAACCTTTCAGCCATGGCGTTTTTACATTGTCGGGGGCATTTTTACTTTATGTTGTTGTATTTACACTCTGTGGGCGTTATATCTTACTGTGGGCATTGTATTGTTGTCGGTGTTGTTTTAATGTGGGTATTTATATGTGACTGTGGGCGTTTACTTCTGACTGAGGGGGGGCGTTTTTAATTATGATTATCATCCAGTGTTCTTAGCTCAGCTGGTAGAGCGCGTGGCTTTTAACCGTGCGGTCATTGGTTCTATTCCCACAGACGACGAAATTGTATTGAAGTAGTTTTTTCTTCTCTTTTAGCTCTGGTTATCAATGAATTTTTAGAATTCGCCCAATTTCTGCACATCAGAATGCTTGCTGGAAACTACGATTATGGGTTCTGTGAAAAGTAAATTACCAAACCTAAACCATAATTGTTATACTCTGCGATTTGGTTGCCTTACTGTTTTTTTTTTTATTCTATTCTAAACGCCTGGTTAATCCCCCATTTAGATGTTTGGCAACAAATCCCTGACCGTTTTCTGAGGCAAATAGATGGCTTGATTTACGGGTAGACTTGACTGTTGTTGGATTCATCGAACTGTCTTAAAGTTGTTGTAGATTTGGACCACATCCCTGGCATCTTTCAGACCGCCATTGAAGGTTGTTAATAGAATCCTGAGATGTATACTTGTATTGGTAACTATAAAAATGTGCATTTATTATTTGTATATTTCACCTTACAACACTATTGATACATCTGTATATATATTGGTTTTTAAATCTAAGATTTTTAAAAGAGGGGATCATTTAGATATTATAAATAAATGTTAAATTAATTAACCCCACATAATACCTCTTAGTTTTATGTCTGAATTTTGAACGATGATTGATAACTGAACTAATTGAAGCAACATAACTCCTGGTAATTTACGACTGAACTTATAATGATGTTGATACATCTGTTGCACTGCATTCTAATTATTGTTTAAGTGATCAAAATTTCACCTCTCTTAATTCTTTACACGCTGGCAAGATACAAGTCGAGTTGTATGACGGGAATTTGTAAATGTTGTTGATCCTTTTATTTATCAATTTAGGTTATTAAGTTAAGGTGAATGTTAATTTTAAATTACTGCGTCAATTATTGATTTATAATTATGGCGTTGTTGCGCTTACTATGGGTTCATGGTTATTGATATTCTGTTGCCATTTATTATAATATAAATGTAAGGTTAACTCTGTTTTAGGGTAATGTTATCGCAGCATAAGGCAATGTAAGGTTGGTGTTAGAAATAGGGAGGTATTTTAGGATTTTTGTTTGCAAACTGATTATAATAAACCATGCAATGTTGACTAAGTTTTAGGGAAATGATAATGCAATATAAAGCAATTGTATTGATATTTTTCACTAATAGGGAATGAAATTTTACTGTTATTTACTGCAAGGTCATATAGAATAATTTGAAATGTTGTGAGGTCTTATTGTAAGTTATCTTAATGTATTGCCTTGGCAACATACAAGAAGTACATAGATTATTAGTTTATTGCAAGTCATTTTAATATAAAACTTGATGTTGTTAGGGTATTGTGGTAAGGGTAGTGAATTTTTGTTATATTGCTAACACCCAAGATGAAATGTGATTATTATTTATTGGCAAGGTTAGTAAAAAGAAATATTGTTGATATCATTGTGGGAATGTGGTTGAATGTTGTCGAATTGTTAACATATAAAAATGCAATGTCCTCAAACTAAGTACAATCAGTCATTGGTAATAGGGAATGGCAATTATTTGATTTTGCATTATCTTTAGGGGTAGATTTGGCAACTTGTGAACTAATGGAAATTACAAGGAGTATTGGATGGGAATTGGATGCTATTTGAGTCGTGGATAATGCCTTGTCCTAATGATGGTTGGTTGTTGTCGGAGTCCATTCAGGTTGCATTTTCCATAGTGGTCATGGAAATTTATTAATTATTGTTGTACGTGGTTGTAATCATTTTATTGCTTGGTCTGTGGGTGTTGGGCGGGATGTAGACACCTCCATGTTCCTCAAAACAGTCGCCAGCCCTGAGACCTTAAATGGTTAAAATCGATGGGAACCTGGGATTGAGCGTTGATTATGTGTCTTGGAGGTCCTAACCATTGCAGGGTAGGACGGGTGAGTGGTCAGTCTAACTTATTGTCGTCTGATCGTCGTTAAGTGCATGCTGTTACTATGGTATGTCGTATGTCATCTTGCAGTGTTCATCTTGCTTGCGTCTTGTTCGTCGTCGGGTTACTAGTTTTTGCCTGAGCAGTCAGCCAAGAGCCTATCTGACCTTCTCTCTCTCCAGAGCAGAGGACTAAGATTAAACGCCCTGCTTTCCTGTGCAGAAATAGTAAAATCTACTGTTATGGATTATTCCTTATGTCTATGGTCGTTTAATGCTTGCAGTTGTGCGCCTTATGTCTTCTTGCTATGATCATTGTGGTTGTGTCTTGTTATTCATCGGGTGGCGACGTAGAGTCAAGTGTGTCTGTTTCCCTTCTACACGCACGCACACACTTTTTAAAAAAAAAAATTCACCTGTTATCAGAGTTGTTGTCGTAACGAGGAGGTTCGTTACATATGGTATCAGAGCGGGTTCGACCCGCGACTTGAGATTCGATACGGCTTTCGTTGACATGATTAGATTTGATTATACTGTCGCTGATCAAGTTGATTATGTGTGTGCAGGTAATCATGGTTAGAGGACGCCGCGGAGGCAGACAATGGGGTGCTAGGGGAGGAGGCGTGACGCCTCCAGTAGCATCCACGCCTGAGGGGTCTAACCCCCAGGAAGGCGAGCAGGTTCTCGGACAGGAGAAGATAGCGGTTGGCGATGTGGTTGGGATGATGAGATCCTTTCAGCGCATGTTCGAGGCTCTGATCAGCCGATTGGACAGAGATGAGGCCAGGGCGTCGGCACCCGCTAAGGTTCTTCCACGCGCACCGGCCGTTACATGTAGCATTCACTGTGAAATCACCGTCGAGGCATGGTTGGAGAATATGGTGATATGCTTCGCACTTCACGATTATACCTCCAACATGAAGGTCCACATGGCGGTCTTTAAACTAAAGGGGAGCGCTCTTCTATGGTGGAAGACGCTCCTGCCGCAGCTGAACATGGTTGTTGAAGACGTGTCATGGGAACTGTTCGAGAAACAGTTCCAAGAGAGGTATATTTCAGAGGAATTCATTGAGCATCAGCTCAATAAGTTCAACGCATTACGACAGGGGAGGTCGTACGGTGCCCGAGTACGAGGCACGTTTTATGGAGCTGCTCTGGTATGCTCTGCACCTTAACATAGAGAAGCTCAAGGTCAACAGGTTCGTGTTTGGCCTTAATGGCAGCCTGCGTGCGAAGGTTAAGATCTTGATGCCTCAAACCTTGCACGACACTATCCAAAAGGCCCTCATAGCAGAGGAGGAGCTTATCAGCGGGGGTCAGACCAGGACTCCAGCGAGACCAGCAAGGCAGGGTTCATCTGGTACACCGCAGCATCAAACACCAGCGAGACATACGCCGGGATATCGTGGCTTCCAGAGAGGATCCACTTTCACTACACCCAAACGATCGTCGCCTCAACAGCGGACACCTTATCGGGGACCACAACATCAGCAACAACGTCGCCCGTAGCAGCAGCAATTTAGGCCTGTTCAGCAGAACAGACCAGGTTTCCAGGCCGGTTGGCCATCATCTTCTACTTTGGGTACTAAGACTACTGGGCCGAAGAAGGGGTGTTGAACATGTGGGGAGCCACACTACCAGTGCGATTGTCCTATGGAGAGGACCAGAGTGTCTGGATCAGCCAGACCCACTACAGTGGGAGATATGGGCAGGGCCATCGGATTCATGCGGTGGTGAATAACTGTCAAGCAGAGAATCAGTCGACTGTGCTCGAGACGACAGGTACTGTCGCTGACCAGACCCTTAGTATTTTGATAGACCCAGGTGCTACTGAGAGTTTCATTTATGGTGCAGCGCTAAAAATGATTAAGGTAAAGACAGTCGAACAGGACGAGTTTAGCTTCGTAGAGATGGCTTCAGGAGCCAAACATAAGGTTGGAGGAAAGGTTACGGGCTGTGCCCTTAACCTGGGAGAGTTTGTCATGAGGGTCAACTTGTACGTCACGATCTTAGGATCTTATGATGTCGTGATTGGTATGGATTGGTTGGAATCACATGAGGCGATACTCAACTGTAAGACGAAACGGTTGATCTTGGTTGATGACGAAGAACAGAGATGTGTGATTGTAGGACGAAACCAGGGAGTTTCCCTGAGGTTCGTCTTTTCCTTATAGTTATGGAAGAGTATGCGCAAGGGGTGCAATCTTTATGTGATCCTCGCGCTAAATGAAAAGGGAGTAGTGGAAGGTCTAGAACACCTTCCAGTGGTGAAGGAGTTTGTGGACGTATTTCTAGAGGAGTTGCCTGGGATGCCGCCGGAAAGGGAACTGGAGTTTACCATAGACCTGAAACCGGGGACCGAACCAATAGCAAGAACGCCTTATCAGATGTCGACCCTAGAGTTGCAAGAGCCGAAAATGCAACTGAAGAAGTTACTGGACCTGGGACTGATATGCCCTAATGTGTCACCATGGGGTGCACCGGTAATCTTCATTCGGAAGAAGGACGGATCGTGGAGACTTTGCATTGACTACCGTCAACTGAACAAGGCTACGATCAAGAATCAGTATCCCTTACCTAGAATTGATGATCTATTCGATCAAATGAATGGTGCGACGGTGTTCTCCAAGATCGATTTGTGATCAGGCTATCACCAGTTACGGATCAAGGAGGATGACGTCCCTAAGACCGCCTTTAAGACGAGATTTGGACATTACAAGTTTATTGTTTTACCATTTGGACTAACAAACGCCCCAGGGGTATTCATGAGTTTGATGAACGGGGTGTTCCGCGAGTACTTGGACAAGTTCTTCCAAGTATTTATTGACGATATCTTGATCTACTCTCGGATGACGGAGGAGCATGACGAGCACTTGCGCTTGGTACTACAGTGTCTACGAGAGCACAAATTGTATGGGAAGTTGTCCAAATGCTCTTTTTATCAACCTAGGATTCACTACTTAGGGCATGTCATCTCTGGCGAAGGTATCGCGTGGATCCAGCCAAGATTGAGGCTATTATGGAATGGCCTGTGCCGACGAATGTCACAGAAGTGCGTAGTTTTATGGGTTTAGTAGGATACTATCGATGGTTTGTCGAGGGATTTTCGAAGATAGCAAATCCGATTACGAAATTGCAGAAGAAAAACAAGAAATTTGTTTGGACCGAGAAATGAGTGGAAGCATTTCGAAGGATGAAAGAGTTGTTGACCACAACGCCGATACTAAAGGTCCCTGACATGGACGCAGACTTCTTGGTATGCACTGAGGCATCCAAAGAAGGTTTAGGCAGAGTCTTGATGCAAGACGGACGAGTAATTGCTTACATTTCGAGGAAACTGAGAAGGCATGAGGAGAACTACGTGACGCGCGATTTGGAGTTATTAGCCATCGTTTATGCCTTAAAGGTTTGGAGACACTACCTTGTTGGATGAAAATTTGAATTAAAGACTGATCATTGTGGGTTGCAATACATTTTCACGCAAAGCGACCTGAACGCGTGACAACGACGTTGGTCGGAATTGCTTAGCGAGTACGACTTCGAGATTACTTACATAAAAGGAACAGTGAACCGAGTGGCTGATGCTTTGATTCGGAGACCACGCATCTTTTCGGTGTTGCCTCTTCAGATGAATCTACGCGAGAAGATTCTCACTTTACAACGTGACGATGACTGGTACAAAGAAGTCGAGGATTTTATTGGACAAAACACAATGATGGTACCATGATATGAGGGATTTTCTTTTGATAGTGATGGGTTATTGAGGTTTAGAGGTCAGATTTACGTACCACCAAACGACGAGTTGAGGATGTTGATCCTGAGCAAGGCTCATAGAGCAGTTTACATGGCTCACCTAGGAGTCACGAAGATGAGGGCAGACCTTAAACCCTTATTCTTCTGGAAGAGAATGAAGGTTGACATAGTCAACTTTGTGGCTAAATGTCTAGAGTGTTAGCAGGTAAAGGTTGAACATAGACACCTGGTAGGATTACTTCAACCACATGCCATTCCGGAATCGAAATGGGAAGTTATTTCAATGGATTTTATTGTTGGATTTCCACTGACGACAAGGAGACGCGACTCGATTTTTGTAGTAGTAGAAACTCTGACGAAGAGTGCTCACTTTATTCCTGTGCATACGACGTATCAGGCACCTGACATAGCAAGAGTTTTCATCAGTGAGATTGTGAGGCTGCATGGTGTGCCTAAGAAGATTATATCCGATCGAGGATCAGTGTTTACTGGACGATTCTGGATGAGTTTCCAAGAGGCCTTGGGAACCCAACTTAATTTTAGTACTGCGTATCACCCAGAGACTGACAGACAGACCGAACGAACGAACCAAAGCTTGGAAGACATGTTGTGCATGTACGTGATGGACCAACAAAAGCATTGGCAGGAATTCTTGCCTCTAGTAGAGTTCTCTTACAACAACAGTTACCAGAGCACCATTAAGATGGCGCCTTTTGAGTTTCTTTATGGGTGACCGTGTCAGATGCCCTTGAGTTGGGATCGTCTTGAGGATAGGGTCCTGGTGGGACCCGAAGCAATCCAAGAAATGGAAGAGAAAATGAAAACCATAAGACAAAGGATTAAAGAAGCGCAGAATCAACAGAAGAGTTATGCCGA
>WSFP011468797.1:0-18025 GCA_009831015.1 Picea engelmannii | reverse complement strand
TTGTTTGTTTTCCCTAGAGGACTCTAGGTTGGATCTTTATTTTAATGGCGTCAGTTCCCGAAATGACCAATGAAGGAACCCCTGCTCCAAGGGAACCTTTTTTTTTTCCTTCTTATGGAAACATTGGTCCTTCTCACATCACTACTTTGAGCCTTCCGGGTCTCACAATTGGATTACCAGTATGGTTTTTTTCTACTCAAGTAATCCCGAATGCAGTAAGTGCTTCGGTCGTAAGCACTTCCCCCCAAGAACATAAACCTCATGTTGATCCTTCACCATCTTCACCAATAAGATCTTCTTCACCTTCTTCACTTGCAAGGTCTTCTTCCATTTTATCTTCTTCCCCGAGTGAAATCTCTCAAGCTAGTAACTCAGTGAATAAGAAGAAGAAGAAAAGGAAGAATAAGAAGAAGAAAAATAAACAAGGATCTAAACTTCCAACCACTGTCGGACATGTTAGAAAGAAACCAGTTACTGTTGATCATGCTGGGAGTGTTGATGATGTCAAGATCACCCAAACAACCAGTAAAACCAGGTACCCTTGTAGGCTTTGTAAGGGTAGCCATCTTCTTAAAGATTGTCTTGGTCTATCCAAGGTTATAGAAGCATGGTCTACACAACCTCACCAACCCCTGTCATCAACCTCTGAACAACATGTTGATGACCTTCCATCAACTAGTCAAAATACCCTTGGGAAGAAGAAAAGTAGAGTCAAGTTTCCTTGTAGGTTATGTGGAGGGAGTCATCAAACTCACCTTTTCCCTCATATGGATGAAGCCTCAAAATTACTGGAAGACATGACTATTTCACCTCCTCAACTTCTATTTTCTTATCGCAAGCTTACTCTTGAGAGTGCAGTCCAAGTGGTCAAATTGATCCCATCCTCAGTCGATCCCATTCTCCCCTTAGAGAATGAAACCCAAGTGGTTGATCTGACGTCATTATCAATCGATCCTACTCCCCCGCTCGAGAGTAAACCCGATACTTCCCATGTTTTTCTCGTTGATACAGACTCTACCATGCCAAGGGGTATTCATCCTTCTCCCATGGAACCCCCTCCAAGTAATGAGGCCATCTGTTTTGATTGGGGTGTGCTAACTAGACCTTGTCTCCCCTCTCACATTCTTTTCCAGATTACAGTATAGGTTTGTGGTCAATACGTTCCTCAGACGTTGATAGATGAAGGTGTGTCCGTTAGTATTTTGTCCTCATTTTCTTGGCAAGCTTTGGGTTGTCCTCAGCTTGCCCCAGTTACACAGAATCTGTTATCTTTAAACAAAAGAACCAGTCAACCTTTAGGGACCCTTCCTCATTTTCCTATAAGTTTGGCAGGGAAAACTATCTTTATTGATGTCATGGTAGTCCAAGACCCCTTGGATTTTTATTTACTCCTTGGGCGAGATTATGTCTATGCCATGAAAGCTATTGTGTCCACTCTTTTTCGTGTGATATATTTCCCTCATGATG
This sequence comes from Picea engelmannii, assembly GCA_009831015.1. Lineage (NCBI taxonomy): Eukaryota > Viridiplantae > Streptophyta > Pinopsida > Pinales > Pinaceae > Picea > Picea engelmannii. The sequence goes on along the minus strand of WSFP011468797.1, from coordinate 16,558 downwards.
GAAGAATTGTGACCATTGATCAACTTTCATTTTTTGGTCCTAACTTGACCTCAATGACCTCCCTACATGATTCTTATATGTAGATGGTATCGCCCCCACCAAATGTTAATTATGTGGCATTGTCTCCCATGCCTTTAACTGTTGATGAAGATGAGCCTCTTCCTATAAGCTCAGTCTTTTATGACTTAGATATGGTCGTTGACATGATGATCTCTTCAGTAGGGCTTTTGGATCATAATCTCCTTACCCCTATTGCGGCCCTCGACATGTGTTCCTTCCAGAGTGTGTTTCTTCCATCGAGTGAAGACCTCTTGGAAGCCATGACTGAGTTTTGTCCCTTGACATGGTGTCATTCCGGAGCATTGTCCTCTTGGAAGCCATGATCAAGAATAGCCTCGAACATGATTTTCTGATTTCAAGCTCGTTAAAAAATGAAACCAGCTTCGAGCATGATTTTATGATTTCAAGCTTGTTAAAAAATGAAACTAGTTATGAGGATAGTTTTTTGCATCTCTGTAGCAACCTCGTTAAAAAATGAAATAGAGGTTACGAGCATATTTCATGTTTTTGTGTCATTCTTGTTAAAAAATGAAACTGCAGTCTGGGGATTACACCTAGAGTCTCGAGCATAGTTCTTATCCTGTGTCAGGCTCGTAAAAAAAAATGAAACAACTTCCCCCTCTCTATTTGAGTCAAGTCCTTTGTCTAGTATTTGAATCTTCATTTCATTCTCCTTTGCAGTTGAATGAAATGAAGCTTGGGGGGCAATGCTTCCAGCCTCTGGACTTCATGCTGAAAATGGTCTACTAGCTTCTTAAGCTGGGGGCTAAGTACCAACCATGAAAATTTGTGAACCATGTGTTGGGAAATCACAAGCATAGTTTTCTCTGGTTCAAGCTTGTGTAAAAATGAAACCACCTTACCTCAAGTATAGTTTCCTCTGGTTCAATCTTGTGGAAAAATGAAACTAGGTCCAAGCATAGTTTTGTTTAGTTTTTAAGCTTGTGAAAAAAATAAAATCTATCCTCAAGCATAGTTTTGTTTTGTTTTAAAGCTTGCGTAAAAATGAAACCAGGTCCAAGCATAGTTTTGTTTAGTTTTTAATCTTGTGAAAATATATATATATATATATATCCTCAAGCATTGTTTTGTTTTGTTTTAAAGCTTGCATAAAAATGAAAACAATCTCAAGATTAGTATTTGTTCTTTCTCATGCTCGTAAATACATGAGAATAAGTCACTGAGCTTATTCTTTTTTCTTTCTCGTGCTCATAAATCAATGAGAATGTAACCGAGTATACTTTTATCACTTTTTCGGACTCGTAAAGGTTATACGAAAAAGGAACCCCCTGGAGTTCCCTTTAAGCTCTGTTTAGACTCTCTAAACATGAAAATATTGTCGAGTGACCTTGTTCTTTTCACGCTCGTGAAAGTATTTGAAGAAAATGCTTGTTGAGCGATAGTTTATCTCTTTTTTGGTCTCATCAAAATAACTTATGAAAAAGGAACTGAGAGAGTTCTCTTTAAGTGTTTTTCAAACTCTCTAAGCATGAAAAACCCCTGAGTTTTATTTCTTTGGACTCGTTAAACAAACATCGAAAGGCACATATGGGATCGAACCACTCCTTCCTAGGGTTCATTAAACATACTCCGAGGGACTTGTCCGAAGGATGAGCTTACATCAACAAGCATATGTTATCCTCCTCAAGCTTGCATAAAAATAAAGAGGTACTCGCTAGACATGGTGGGGGAAAATTTGGGAAAGAAATGTGTCTAAACCTGTATTCCATGGAAGAGTCACTTTTGAACATGACACCCTTTCACTCGCTTTGTGTCTAGGTTGGAAATCCACTTGTCTCTTGATCATACTCCTTTAAGATTACAAATTAGTCTGTGATCCCTGTTGTTGAGTCAGTTTTTACGAGACATTTGTTGTGTCATCAGTATGTTCGAAGAGAAGTCTAAACCAGAAATCCTTCTATTGTGTCAGCCACTTCTGCAGTCCTTAAGCCTTCTATTGCATTGGCCATCCTTGAGTCAGTCCTAAATCACTTGTTACTCTGATCTACATCAAATCTTGTTACCCGTTTAGTGTCATTGATGTGGGATACATTAAGGCCCTCCTGTGACAAGACTTTTCCTATCAACTTCAACTCATTATCCAGGAATTAGACTTAGAAACTAATTGGTACCTTGGAACTTGCATGCCTCAATGGTAGGTTTCCTCTCTTTCGACAGTGTGTTTTCATCATTGACCCCTGATCATGAGATTCCACCGAGTGTTCGACTTCAACTCATTAATTCACACCCGTTGGATTGTACTAGTGTACCTTGGGAGTCATTGACATTAATGGTGATTTCCCTCACACTTGTTAACAATATACACTAATGACCGGTAATTAAGTGGTTTCTACCATGTTCGACTTCAACACATGTATTCACATGGTTAGATTCGTACTATAGAGTGGTGGAGATGAAGACCCTGAATCTTTTCTCACATATTCAGGTTGCGTTGGAGTATATTCAATTTGTACTATTGCATAGATCCACATTGTATGTCTCGTGGCTATGTTCAAATTTGAGTCTTTAACACATAGATCCACAGTGTATTTTTGGTGGTTATGTTCAGATTTGAGTCATAATGGCATGGATCCATAGTGTATGTTTGGTGGCCATGACCTGTCTTACTTGACATGAATCTTCGCATGTCAGTATTTATGATTTGATTCATTTGTATTCTAAGTATGGGAATTCCTACCTCAGAGATGATATATTATTGCACTGTATTTCCTTGTTTGTTGGCAGGTTTCTAACCGACGTGTTCCTTGTTCCCTACACACACTTGACAAAGTATTTCATCTATCACTCTGTTCTAACTTTGTACTTTGGGGGGCTCTCTGTTACACATTATTTTCATGACCCTCATGATCGTTAATGATGTAAAACTATATGTTTCCCTCAGAGAGGTCAGTGCCCTATTCCTGAAGAAAGAAGGAAGAAGAACTTTCCTTGAGAGAAGAAGTTGTGTTTTCCTCTGTAAAAACCCTATTTTGGAGGATTTTTGTGGGTTGCACCATAGTTGGGGTGCGGAAATGCCTGATTTCTAAAGGTTTCACTATAGCTAGGGCACGGAATTTTTGCAGGCTGCACTATAGCCAGGTCACGACAGCCTTCATACGTGGAAAAAAATTAGCATTTTCTTGATCCTTCTAGAAGGAGAATCTTTTATGGTGAGGTGGCCTCCTAATGGTTTGGATCTTACTCACTTTCATGATTTAGTGGGATCAACCTAACCTCCTCACGTTATCCTCTTCAAATTATAAAAGGAGAGGAGCTCTCATGGAGAAAGTTAGTTGGATTTGGCCTAGAATTATTAGCTTGGTTAGAGTGGCTTTGAGCTTTTCTTTTGTCAAGATAGATGTCAGATCTATAGTATCAAAATCCTTAGAGCAAGAAGTGTGTGGGAAGCAAGGAACTGTTGGAAGGAACTTGACGACATCAAGTCACCTGGTTGTATCTTTCTTCCACATTATATAATACAATGGCATGTTTCTTTCCCATAGAATTATCTTTATTTTATTGCATAATTCCTTGATCATATGCATAGGTTGTCATTGAATATACTATCTCTGCTTTCACTTTGGTTGGTTTCTGTCTCACCGCAGGATCAGTATCACAAGAGCACTGGAGCGAAACAGGAACAACAAAGACATAAGGAAGCGACATTTAAAGGTATGTCTATCTTCTTTTGTTCAGTAGTAAATCTGATGATTAGAGCCTAGGGAAAACGCCATGTCTTGTCGTGTTTTGTTCTAGATCTAGGTGGATCTAGGGGGATCGATTTGTGTCTGCACTTAATGATTTACCCGATAACAACAGTTTCTACATACCTTCCTCCTTTTAAGGGATCCAATGGTGCAATAACTCTATACTCCCTTGATTAAAAGATCATCTTTCTTGTCTTCAAGTTAATAATAGTTTGGTTATCAAAATCCCAATACAGACCCAACAATGCTGGATATGGAGAAGTATTATCTACTATGTTAATGACTTCAAAATCAGCCATGGTGCGCACACCATCTAGATCTACTGGAATCCCTTTCAACCTACCAATTGACACCACTTTGTGCAGATTTTCCAATTTGAACTGAAGAAGCGAATACCCCAATTGTGGTTCTCCTATAACTTCTCGGGTCTTCTTTGGCATAACATTGATTTCAAACCATAATTCTAGTGTAATATCCCCCATATTGAAATCTCTTATGTTGGAATTCAATCTAAATTCCCTATCAATTCTTCTCTTATTACAGACCTGATTTACTCTTTTTAACCCTTCTTCCCTAGAATTACACTTTTCTAACAAATTTTTCAGTACTTGTAAGGAATTTTTATCATTCAACAATTTGACACAGGCTCCCAAAAAGTTTCTTAAAATACTTGCTTGTTTTGAAGACTTCTCTTGATTGGTTTGATCAAATAATGAAGGAATTACATATATTGGTATCTCATCTTTTGGTTTTGTCCCTGAAGTAGACACAATATTTTCTTTCAAAATATTCTGCTTAGCCTCTTTGAATATCTCTTTCTCTTTGCACACATCAAACTTTTGTTCAGGCATTGTATTCTTCATGACCCACTGGTATTGGTCTTGATCCTTCCTGGTTGCATATTTTCCTATCTTAGCTCCACCTCTAGTAACTATGTTAATCGTCTTCCCATATTCTTCTCTATTTCCACCTCGATCCATTAAACATTTTGATTGGTTTGGTTCCTCTTGTCATGTATCTTTATCAAAATTGTTGGACAATCTTTTGTTTCATGGTCTATTGCATGAAAATATATACATGTTGCAAATGGTTGTGGACATTCTCTTGCATAGTGCCTCGTTTTCTGACAGTTATGATAAACTACTAGTCCTCGAACCCCTCCAAAGCCTCTTCCTCCACGACCTCCTCCTCTGAATCCTCCTTTGTTTCCTTGATTATTTTTTTGTGGTGTGTTATACTACGATCCTTAATTATACTGCGGGTGCATGTTATTGCACTGCAATGGTGTTGTGTAGGATTATATTGTTGTGCACTATATTATGGTTGTGTTGCATATTGTTGTGTGGGATTATACTGTGGTTGTTGTGCATTGTTATACTACAGTTGTTTCACAAGTTGTCTTGTTACATGTTCATCATGCACCCTATATGTATCTGCAATCCTTTATTTTATCATCTCCAAGGTTCTATAGTCCTTGTCTTCATGTCCAATTAACTTACAAAAGTTACAATATGTGCTTTTTGGTACTATCTAATACTTCTGCATTAGGGGTTAATGATAGGGATCATGCCCATGTGTTTTTCAAATCTCACACCATGTTCCTCTTGAAGCTAAATGGTTTGGCATACCCACTCCAATATATTGTGAAAATAATGGACACTCATTCTTGTGATGGCCTTTTTTCATGCACATTGTACACCAAACATCTTCTCTTTTCTCTTTTCCTTTGTTCTGATTCAAATGGAATGTTAAGTTATTCAAATCTTGTTTCATCTCCTCCATAGCTGGATCTGTATGCTTTTATCGGTTTTCCTCTAGCTATAAGGTTGCATGTAAAGCCTCAGTCTGACTTTGGAATTTTTGTTGTCTCAAAGGATACTTCAAGTGTGGAAATAGAGAATTAACAAACAAATTTATATGTTGTGTATCAGTAATAGTGTAATTTAACTTACCTTTTAGCTTCTTGAACTTCTGGTCCACTTCCCAAATCGATTCTCCTGATTTCTACTTGATCTCTATCATTTCATTCATAAACTAGTCTTTTGAGATTGGTTTCTCAAATTCATTAATTAACTGCCTCTTCACCTCTACTACAATTATAAGCGTTCATGTTGGATTATTTTTTTATGAGACCCATGTACCACTTGAATGTGCGGTCTCTAAATGTGATTTTCAACTGCACGACCTTTGTATATTCATATGTAATCTGCTTTGTTTCCCATATCTTCTCACATATGAACAAATTATTTTCTGGATCATATGACCCGTCCCCTCGAAACTCTGGTAACATACTAGTTGGATCTTTTCCTACCATTGTGAAATTTGTTGAACTACCACCTCCGCGTGGTGTAGATACTTAACTTCTACTTGTTGAACTTGCACATCTACTACTGGACCCATGCCCTGTAACAATTCTTCTACCACTAATCACTTGTTGGTTAACTAGGTTTTCTTCTTCATACGTCTTAGTCACACATGGGGTAGTGGGTTCCACACTAATTCAAATCTGGAATGGAGAGCCTTCTTCTATGCCCAACCTATGACCCCTAGTTTTCCTCTCATATATGGTGTGCAAGATATCCTTAATATGCCCCATGGCGCGGAGATCCTCTACTACTTCCTCATCATTGTCCAAGCCTTCTCGCTCAGCTAATTCCCTCTTCTTACTATTCATGTTATACTGGTAGGGTCATCCACTACACATCACACATGATTTCCTTATGATTTCCCTGGTCTGTTCATCATCCATCATGATGGGGTCCATTGCTTCCTTCTTTTGGCTACTCTCCAGAGCCTTCTCCATTTCTCAAATCTTCATGTAATACGATCTTGATCGACATGTAAAGAGACCTAATGTACATCCCTCTTGGTCCACTCAATAAATCCTTCTCTTCAGAATTATATGACTTCATTGTATCTACTGTAAACTCAGTAATAAACCCCATTGGAATGCTATCTAACCAGAAATCCATTGCGCGCATGAATTTGTTATTAAACCTTTACAATTGTGAAATTTTTTCAGTAGTCCACTCTATTGGCCTGATACGGTTAGTAACATGGGTATCCTTCAATCTTAATAACCACTCTTGTAATAACTCTGGAAAGAAACAAAAATATGCTTCATGAAAATCAATAAACACATACCTCTGCAAATATTGATGCGGTGTATACCTGGAACCCTTAATATCTTTCTGCGTGAACTCCAACTGCTTTGTGTCTAACCATCTTTCAATCTCTTTCTTCATAGGATTCCATGGCCTGAACATCCATTTTTACCACTGCATTCTTCTTCATCAAACCCCTTCTCGGCTATTCTTTTGAGTTCCATTCAAAAATAGAACCATTTGTTGGATGTATGGGATGACCCAGGTTCTACCCTAGTTCTCCAACAAAACCCTATTGACCATCAGCCCCTCTAGTAAACCAGAAAGCTACATCGCGCATAGAATGCATAACACAGTCTCACCCAAGATGGTTTATGGGTGACTGTAGGACGCATATTTCTGTAGCCATGCAAGGGGTTGTGGGTGTTCTTTTTACTATCGTTCTACTTAAACATGCATTCTATCATACCATTCATCATATCTACTATTTCATTCATTCATAATATTCATTCTGCATACATATTCTAATGCATGATGTAATTAAACCATTCTTTCATCTAAACATTAACCATAATTGCAGAAATAACAAAAACATTCAGACACATTGCAACGCGGGCTTTTACCATGGTTCACCCCCCATGGGGCTATTTCCACAAATATATTCTTCTTATTTCTTCTTCTTCATCAAAATAGCATTGTTCGCATTACATAATAGGATATGTGAATAGTGGTGAGGTTGACCAGTGTCGCACCAAGATCCACATCTTGTGACCTGACCCTTAGTTACATCACAATTTTGACTCCATCTGAGCTCCACATCTCTCAACAATACAAAACTCAGACTCAAAAGGGTTCTTCGAAAGTAAGTTCTCTCTCTCAACAAGGAGACCCAAAAGATACAAGATGATCCTTCAACCTACCTCATACATATTATTTATACTACAAAGAAGGTTAAAACCCTTACATTATGACTTTGTTGGCAGCTCAACTACCATCCCATCTTGTCGATTTTTGAAACACAAAAAAATTACAAAACGTTTTTTTGTATCCACTGCTTAGCATGTATATACGTCACATTGATTGTTTTTGGTGAGTATTATTTTTATCAGTTTTGTTTGATTTATATTGTTGATGGTTATCGATTATATATTGTGTTCACCCTTTTTCAATTTCATGACTGTAAAGCATGAAATTAAATCTCTTACAAGGTCATTGATTGAACCCTTAGAGAATTTCTCCCTGTGTATAAGTTAAAAGATTGTATGCTTTAATTGGAAATCTAAAATCATAAGGTTTGGACCATGTTTCATTGGTGGCTACACGACTATGTTAAAATTTGAAAAACAATTCATAACCTAGGGGAAAAAACCAACCTGATATGGTCTTTGTCTAATTCTTCTAGTTAAACCAAACTTTAGAACTATGACATGATTTTAATCCTTAGAAAAGTTTGGTTATATGTTTTACCCTACCAGATGATCTAGGTGCTATCATCTGATCATTTTCATTGTCTTGTCAATTTACGACGTTGTGTAATGCCCATTCAATGAACTCATCAATTCATTGTCTTGTTAATTATGACCTAGCTCATGTATTGATGTCCTCGTTTTCGAGATAGTCCTTTGTGACCAGAGGATAGGTTTCCGAGGATTAAGTGGATTTGAACTTTCCATCCTCTGGTTCTTTATGGTTAATCAAATATAGGAGTGGGAAATCATGGTAGCACCTTCTCAAACCCTTAGTTTTTGGCTCACCGCGAGCTATGTGAATTTGGTTGTTTATAGGTTTGGGTTGTTACAAACACAGACTTCTTCATTTTGTGTTTTTTGGTACATAGTTTGCAAGCTAATGGCGCATGTGTTTAGAGTAGAGTCGAATGTCTCACAAGAGTTGTTATCTCATGACAATGTTGTGGATGACCTGGTTCAGTCCAGTTGGGTGAAATTTATTCAATCATTCGAGGGTTTCAATTTAGAAGTTGTACAAACATTTTCTAAAACGTTTGATGGAACCAGAGCCAAGATAGGTGACATTCAGTTGCAAGTCAGTGAAGAATCTATAGCCAAGGAAACTAGTTTGTCACAGGAAGGTGATCGATGGTTTTAAAATATGAAAATAGTTGGTATTTTGTGGCATTTTTTGTTGGTGTCCAAGAAGTCATGTTACAATGTGAAAGGTATGTTGATAGAATTATTTAAAACCCGTTGGCATGGTTTATTGTTGATTATAAAGAAATTTATTACTTTTGAAGGGAGTTATGGGTTGGTATTAATATTTCACATATGTTTGCTAATGATTTTCCAAGGGTTCAAGTTGAATTTACCATTCTATTTTCTTAAGAGCATGGGAAAAAATTCAAAGTTCTACCAGAGGATGAACCCTAACCCTGAGTATAGTTTGTTTCACCCTAGTTTGATTCGCATTTTAGTAAATTTCCACTTGGTTAGCATAGAGGAAACCTAGTGAGGATTTCTGTTAAGGAATGGATTTATTCATTTTCAAATTGATCATGATACCCAATTACCTCAGGGTGTTGAAGAACCTGTCTTTCCAAAATTTCCATCTCACTCGCTTCAAGATTTTCGAGTTGAGGTTCAAGTCCAAAAGGACTCTTTATTTTCAACCAATGATCCAACTGAGTTCCCTCCTATGCTCGAAATGGCTTCTAAAGGACGTGGATTTATTCCGAAGAAACCTTTGGAAGAATTCCTTGGTCACTTAATAAGCAAGTCACCAAATGTATCTGGTCATTTACATCCTCATAATTCAATGGTTAATAAAAAAATTAAAAGAAAAGGGAAACAAATTAGACAGGATATTTGTGACAATGATTACAAAAATAAAAGGAGTGGTCGGATTTTGTCGAGAATGACGAGGAATAAATATGAAAATCAGGGAAAACATGTTCCAACAATAGTTATAGAGGATATGAAATCTATCAAAGGTATAAGCCTAGATTCCATCGTCGATGCTTCTCTGCAGTATGATTTTTTTTTTAATCTCCCTTTGTTTCATCGGGAACATAAAGGATTTACAGGGATCCAAAATGATTTAAAACATATGATAGCACAGGAGAAACATCCAAACTCAGACCACAAGCAATCTCTCCTAGATATGGAACATGTATATTGAGATGAGTGCTTCACATGGATTGAGGGATATTATTAGGACATCCCATACTTTCAAGTGTGACTTAACCAGGTGTTGGCTCAAAATAGAGATCTGGAAAGAGAAAATTAGGATTTGAGATCTGATTTGCAGCAAACTCCCCCTCGGGCGAACAAAATATCTAGGAAATCTGGGGATATCATTATTAAGCACTCAACTAATGTCAATGTTGTTATGAATTCATAAATGCACGATTCTTCTTTTTTGAATTTTTGAATTGGTAAATAAATTCTTAGTTGGTTTTAATGGTTTAACTGGTTTGTTAGAATAGAATTTATTTTCATGTTTTTTAGACTAGCTACAGAATCGTAGATTTTGTAGCTTATCTTGAATTAGTTTATGAGATTTTCTTTAAATTAGATTTTATTTTTATTCTTTTCGGATCTTAATAAGGAACGGATTTCAAGCATTGATGGAACAGTGGAAGATCATGAAATACTTCTAGTTTGCAAATTGTTTCTTTTTCAAACAATTGAGAAAGTAGTTTTGGAAATTGTTATAACAATTCTTGCAAAGTTATCATAAAACTATTGTTATAAAACTAAATTAAGGATTTGGTTTTAAAACTCTATTTTTGAATATTTGTCTCTATCCTTTGGATATGAGAAACAGATCAATGGTATGTTTAAATACTCATGTTTTCCCTGATACTGGACATGGTGAAAATTTTGGGAACTTGGACTACAATAAATTTTTATTTTGGAATATAGGACCATACTTAACTATGGCTTTCGACCTGTGAGTTAAGAAGTTTCTTTACATCAAAATATCAAAAAATTATGGTCTGTGTTTTCACTTATTTAAAAAAGTGATTGATTATATGTTGTTCTAAACTAGATTTAGTCAATTATGACTCCATATGATTAATTGTTGTTATCTGTACATCAAATTTGTTTCATTTTAATGGTTCTTGAACCCAAAATCGTTTTAGTTTCAGGTGTGGTTATAGTTTGATGTTGATATTAAATTGTATTGAATTTCTTCGTACTATCTAAGTTTACATGGATTTTATCAATCCATGTGAATTTCTTCCTTTGATGTAAATGATCATGAATGTTTCGCGTGAGATTAATTATTGTCGTTCCTGTAATATTAATAAGATTATAATCATCAGGGTGGAGTTGATTTCATTTGATGTTATTGTGATCTTGAAAATTATACAATATGCTTGCATTAGATTTATCTTAGTAGACAAGTTGCAAGGATAGCTTGGTACATGAAGACATAAATCTCTTTCTTTTCTTTTAGCGTTGGCTAGTTCTAGGTTAGTTCTCTTCACTTCTTTCTTATTATTTTCTTATTGAATGTAGATTCATCTTTAGGCTTAATACTTTGATTATTTAAGTCATATCTCAATCATCCACATTCAATTTGTTTTCTTTTTTAATTTTCGTATTTTCATTTGTAAAAGTATATCAGTAGTTGATTTTAATTCTATTTATTGTTTTTTAAGATTTGTTCTCTCTATATGAACTTTCCTTTCAAGGTTTTCAATAAATCTTGCAATTTTGTGAATAATAATGTATATATTTTATATAAACATATGATAGTAAATAGTTAGGTTAGATATTTTATTTTATAACTTAGGCCAACGGAGCCACAAAACCCATCAGTGTAAGTTATTCTAAACATCTTGGGTTACTTAGACAACCTCGGATCTGGCTTGCCCTTCTAGTTGACGATGCGTTCATAAATGTCCATCAACAGACTCCAAAACCATAACCTTAACATGGCTAGGTTTGTCCACATATGCGTCGAATTTTCGCAAATCCTGTCTCGTGCTACTTCCTTTGCCCTTTCTCGCGTTGATCTTCCTTCTTTTCTGGAATGCATTGTTCCCTTTGGTCCATGTTTCCTTGCTTATTGTGTTTACTCCCAAAAATTCCTGCTCCAATAACATCCTTAAAAATTGGAGAAGGAAAATGAGAGAAACATGACTTACCTAACCCTAATTTTTGAGTCCAACACTCATTCCAGATAGCTTCAAGGTTAGATCACTACACAGGGAAGAGGTCATTGTCAGTAGAAAAAAATTCCTACGGAAGTCCTTTGCCAAGACTGCTCAATACATTTGTCTCTAACTGTACTAAATTTTCCCCCACCAAAACCTCATGGACGGTAGGGCCTGGAGATTCTTTTGGAATATCCCGACTTGGAGCCTCGCTTATTGTCTTTTATATGAGAAAGGAAGACAACATTTCACCTTAAGGAATCTGAGAATTTTGATTGGATGAATCCTCTGTTATTGACAACTCTTGATCCTTCTTTGGGTCGTTGGCATGAAATCTTAAGTCACAATCCTTAACAATATGACCCACTTAGTGACATATTGCACAACAAAAATGTATGTCAACATAGTAAGGAAATTGGGTATGCTTCCATCCACCAAGGGCCATATCAATAAACTCAAATAACCCATTACGAGGATCCAAATCAACTAAAATATGAGAAACCAAATGAAACTTGCTAGACTTGTACCTCTTGTCTGCATAAATGAAAGAACCCAATCCTAATGGCCCTAAGTCCTTTGTGAGCCTAGATTTCTAAGGGAAAATTAGGTAGTTTAATCCACATCAACCAACTCTACTAGGCCTCGTCTTTGGCATTGAATAAAGGATTCCAAAGATTGGCACTAAGAAGATGATGACCCAGATACCATCGACTCGAGAGAATATTCGAAGCATCTTCTTTTTCTCATAAGATGAATATGATCCAACCACACAATAGAATATGGAATATAGGAGCATACCCCAACACAAAACCTTGAGACTCCTCCATCCATGAGCTCATAGTAGTGGATGAGGTTCACTTTCCACAAAACTTCCCCACTATCGCATAACCATCAAGTTGTGCAATGTGGGTGACTCTCAAATCCTCTCCAACTACTAGAGAGGCATCTCTTCCCTATGACTTGACTAGTTTACCTTTTCCCCCTGGATTAACACATGATTGGTTTTGAAGCCCACCCTGCAAATTCACCTCCTCTAATTCACTCCCAATAAAACAAAAAGTCAAAGCAATCTCGGGGGACTTAGGATCTTCCTCTACCACTGAAGATACCAAATCTTCAGAACACTTACCAAACTAAGGGATAGAATGAGTGATACCACCCTCCCCACCAACGATCAAGGGTGTGTGTCTCGCATCCCCATAGATTTGTCCTGGAGTGGGACTAGGGACTACTCACGAAGTATCAGAATTGTCTGGAGAAAGTTGAGTAGTTAGCTCCATGGTACTAAGATTAACATGATCCCTCTCATGCATCCTCGAACTACGGACCTTTGGCACTTGACTTATAGCGACATTAACTAGTGGATCCAAAAATACATGATCTTTGAAGAGTGTATCTTCAAAATAGTCCACTAGAGGAAGGTAGTTGTCCATCGTACCTTATCCACCAGCCACCACATAACCTCAAGCCACACACATTACTTAGGATGAACATTGAAATATTTTATTTATGCTCAACATTAAAATTATTTTTTGTTATTAATATTTTTTAAATTCCACATGTCAAATCCATATTAAATATTAAAAGAATTATAAATTTCTCACACTCGAAAGTGAAAAACACTTATCCTAAAAAAAACATAACATATTTTCAATTATTTTATATTTATCTCACTCTCTCTGTATATAAAATCTATATAAATTTATTTTACTTATTTATTATTTATTAAAATATATTATCTATAATTACACATCTCCATTGTAGAAAGCTCCTTTAAAGAGAATAACCTTATTAAAAAACACATAATCTTAATTATTGAACACATTTAACTTACAATTATCTATATTATATTAAATATTTTATAATTCAATTTTTTTTTTAATTTCTAGTTAACACTACATAGATTAACTACATACATTTATATGAATTAATAATATATCCATTTGTGTGAAATTAAAAGTAAAAAAAATTATTATTAGACACTTTTTGTTCACGAGGTAAGATTACACGCGTTCAAATTTCAACATTGATATTGAGGCGCGTTTTGTTTAGGAGATGATAACTCAAATTTTTAAGTGGAATCATTTTATGGTTGTACAACGTGGTGTTATGTAGGGATACAAGTCTTAATGTTATAGTTGTACAACGTGTCACTTTTGTAAGACTTCAGGTTAGGTCTATGTGTTCTGCTGGGAAAGGTTATGATTATGTGGTATGAGTTTACTATTTAATGATGGCTGTAATAGCATAATATTGTTTTTTTAATGAGAACAATATATATAAATATATTGAGAAATATTTTATTGGAAAAAGCTTGGTGTTATGTAGGAATACAAGTTTTAATGTTTGATTTTTAAGATGTTAGAGATATAGATAGATTTGTAGATATCTTTACTAAAATAAAATTTAAAAAGAATGTAGAAAATAGTAATATGAATGATGATAAATTATAATGGTGTGGATTGGATTTCATTCATTTAAATAATAATTATGTCGAAAGGCATACGTTATTGATAATGGGAACATTTAATAGGTTTTTAGTGCTTAATTAGTTTTGTATGGAAACGATTAAATATTGATGGAATATTCTTGGTAGTCCCAATAAATCAATGGTTGTGATTTCAAACACTAACTTCCTCACTATTATAAAGATATCAGTTTACATGTTTATTTTTTTACTTTTACTTGATCATATTTAAAATTTACTATGGTGGCTAGGTGATTGCCACTTCTAAGTGATTAACAAAAATTAAGCAGATTTAGGTTTTTTTTACTGCTTATAAATTTCTTACTGAGGTAAGTGGAAGCGCTTCATCTTATTTAACCCTAGGGGCTTGGTGGCACGTTACGCTCTTAAGCCAACATTTACTAGGTGTGTGGCCTTACACCCTCTGACCTCTTGATGCCTCAGACGGTTTCTTGCCTGACTTACTGGCGCACTTCACCTTAAACTCTCTTAATCAAGCATTTACTAGGTGCGTGGAGTGCCCGGGCCACCTTACCATTTATTCCAACCTCTTGATACCTTCGTCGGTTTCTTTATTGGCTTACTATGCTTGCTATTGATGGTCTCGGATGGTTATTTTTTCCTAGCATGCCATGCATTACTTTTTCTCCATGTATCCAATATTATTACCACTTCCAAGTCGTTTCCTTTTCAATTTGTGGGAGGTGTGAGAGTTTCTTCCATGTCCGCAACCTCAGGTTTATGTAAATAAGAAAACATCTGCAACTTCAGGTTTATGTAAATAAGAAAACATTTTCCATTTCTGTAGTTGCAGATCTAGATTGCAGTTTGAGAAAGGTAGTATAAAGGAAAATTCTGAAACAAGAGCATAGAGGAGAGGAGGAACAATCTTAAAGGCACAGCATCAACATCAGCAAAGAGGTTAACAACAAATGTTCTGTGCATTTTCTTTGGTTTTCTGGTGAAGCTTTTATATTCAATTAAATAGATGGATTTTAAATGGCATGTGTGTTTGTCTGTGTGCATGTTCAATTTCTCCCTTTTCTGTTTGTCGATTTAAATTGCATGTATGTCATTGATTTCAATTTCGCCCGTCTGTTTGTCGATTTCATAACGTTTTAAAATGAATTTTGCCTCAACTTTCTCCTGCTTAAAATAAATTTAGCCTCTACAAAATCGTGCATGAACCCGTGTTCTTCTTAATTCGCTTTCTACATAGCTCTTCATTTTAAACACAAGCTTAAAAACAAGAACAAATATTACGAGATTGTATTGCAACTAAGTTCATATAGCTTTCATTTTTTTACTACACTATTAATAATCAATAAAATAACATTAATGTAAATCTCTTTCGATGGAAGACAATAATCATATTTGTTTCTAATAAGCAAGTTTGAAAATGAAGTTAGCAGGTTCATTCATGTAACTGACCCTATGGTACTGGTAATAGATAGCCATCACCGCCCAATAACCACTGAAACAATGAAAAATAGTTGGGAAAATTAATATTTGCCATAAATAGAAAACTAAAAGAAAACGAGAGATCTTTTTGATGTAGACACAAGCTTCAAAATAAGGAGAGAGCTTCATATTGTTTACAAATACAAGCGGGTATTACAAATATGGTCTCACCAATGAAACCATAGGGAGGTAACTATCAGTAACCAGTAACTTAACTGATTATTAAAACTATGGGTGTCGCGCCATTTGTTGGTCTCAATGGTCACTCAATTTGTATTAGGTTTAATAAATTAAATATTATAACACATTTTATTTAAAAACTGTAATTAAAATTTATGTTAAAATTAAAATTTATGTTAAAATTAGATTTAGTAAATTAAATATACTTTTTATGTGGTTGTGCTAGTAATAATAATAATATAAGGAAATAGATTTGTATGGATTGTAGTTTTGAATTATTATAGGATTTTGCCACAAAGTCAACTATATATTTGTATGGATAATAATATGATGAAAGAGATTTGTATCTATTGTAGAATTGAATTATTACTAGCATATATCCATCTTAAATCTGGATTCATCAAGCACGTAGAGGGATCAAATTTCTTAAGATGTAATTTTTTTTGTTATCATTTAATAT
>WSFP011468796.1:0-18026 GCA_009831015.1 Picea engelmannii | reverse complement strand
AAAAAAAATTAATTAACAACATATAATTAATTAAGGTTATATAATAATTAACTATAATTAGCTAATGTTTAGGATTATATATGAAATTATTCATATTAATAAGAAAAGGGTCATTACATCAAGTCCGAGTGACAAAATTTATTTCATTTAAAATGTGCTAAGGCTTGGTTCTATTATAGCCTAGAACCAACTCTTGTGACAACATTTTCTGGCACTGTTGCCGGGGACAGAGGAAATAAGTTATCTTCCCTGGGATATGACAAAAATTTCAAATCTATTTCTTGATGGTGAACAAGGGATAGGATTTCAACTGGTTGTGATCATTCACCTGGCGGCTCCTTGGTTCAAAAACTCTACATGATTCAGTGGAAACTACACTGGTCTCAAAATGTCAGATTTGTTCACCACTCGGATTGCTACAGGGTTTGCTCCTTTGTTCTTTGAAAATGTTTATGGTTTTCCAAACACTGTTCCAGACATTAAAGTTTGGGAAGATGTCCTTCCTAAATTTGGAGAATATGTAGACGACAATCCCACCCAACACTTGTTTGAATTCCACAAGTTCATGGATGAATTAAATATACATCATGAATATGTCCTCATGAAACTGTTTATTTTTTCGTTGCAAAGACATGCTAGACTCTGGTATAAATCTTTACCTCATTCCCGTATTCCTTCATTGAAATATTCTCACATACTTTTTCATCAGCATTGTAAAAGAATCTATTTAGCTGATATACTTTTTGAAGATTGTTGTAATATAAAATTCATAAGACAAACAAATCAAACACATCTTCTTGAAGAGGAGGAAGGAATATCATAAATTTCTCAAGTCAATGAAGATAATCAGTATGAAGAAGAGTTGGCTAATAAAAAAGTAGGATATGATAGCTCTTGTGACCACATT
Source organism: Picea engelmannii (assembly GCA_009831015.1). NCBI lineage: Eukaryota > Viridiplantae > Streptophyta > Pinopsida > Pinales > Pinaceae > Picea > Picea engelmannii. Next base: position 17,119 of record WSFP011468796.1, on the reverse strand, counting down.
CAAGAAGAAGATATTCAACATCATGGTCAACATGCAGAAGAGAAAGAAAAAAATAGTTGCTTGATACAGAAATTGCATAGACCACCTCCTCCTTTAACAGAAGAAGATATAGATCTGCTCCTAAAAAGTTATGTTACAATGGTTGCTTACACATATTTGCAGCATTCACATAGTCCTGAACATGTGAGTGAAACTTCTTCTATTGCTGAAAATGAAAATGTAAGTTTAAATCATGACAGTCATGGGACTTTAGAGGAAGTTAGTAAACCAATTTATGATGATGATTTCCTGCCAGAGGATCATCTTGTAGACACTATTTTGTTTCATGAAGAAGACAGGGTTGTCATGTTTAATAACCTTGAAGAATTTTTTTTGTTCGAAGATTCTTTAGACTATGATTTGGAGGAGTGGATCTAAGATAAACAACTTCACAATTGATATTCCTAGCATTTGTCTGATTGATGACACTCCTGAGTTATCTGTTAAACCTGTTTATGATGAATATCTAGAAGAAAAAGAAGAGAAGATTTAGTTTTCATCACACACGAAAATTTACGACAGTCCTCCTTTGTTTGATGAATCTGATGAAAGTGTTTCTGAAGATGATGAGCAACAACGTCAAACTTTGGTTCAACAGGAAAGAAATCAACAATATCCTGAAAGAGATCAACCTATGTATGACATCTACCAAGAAGATCTTTGTACAACAGATGAAGGACATAAGGAGGGGTTATTGAAACAATTAATCTCTCCTCCCTGTTTACCAACCATTGAGCAACAAACTAGTATGTTTCAATGCGACATTTTTGCACGAGTGGAAGAAAAAATCAGCAGTGGACAAAGTGCGCAAAAACATTTTAGACAACTTGCCCAACAGGAGGAAGTATGGATTAATTGTGAAAGTGGTATATCTCTTCCCTTCTATGATCCAGTAGCAGTTTATATGGAGTCAAAACGGGGGACTGAATTTGTTATTTCCAACTTCTTGAAGTCTGAATTTCAAAACTATAAGTACCTGCTCCCAGGGCATGTTTTGAAATTTGCAGCTACTCGTGTCATCCTTTTTCTCAAAGATGGAAGTATAATTAATTTTTCTAGTCGGATACTCACTTGGTTGATTTGGAAGTTTTCATATACTTGAACAAAGCAGTGATATCGGTTAGAGTAGGTGATGTATATAAATAAGATCGACTTTGAGCACTTGAGTACAACAGTGGTTTTCAGTATGTTTTTGGTTTAGTTTGGAATACAGTATGGTTTTATTTAAAGCATTATGACTCCATAGCTCAATGAATGCATAAGCAGTTTTTTGTTTTGGAAAGGTGCAAGTAAAGCGACATAGTTCAGAGTTTTATAGGGATGATTTCAAGTCGCCCAACGGATGAAGGCACGTGGTCTACTATTCGTGGCATTTTGCAGGAAAGCACCATCCCTAGATGGAGCCTTTGTTGCAACAAATATTGAAATTTTGGCTTTCGGTCACTTAGGAGAATGAATGGAAGCATTGACAGTGGAATGACTGCATACCCCGAGCATTAAGCCACATGGAGGAAAATCTCACGAGTATAGTTTTTTTTGTTGTCATGGATTTGGCTGATGTAGATATCTTAATAACTACAACCTTGATCCCTGTTTTCACTAAATTATTAAAGGATAAGCTGGGTCAAATAAATATTAAGAAAGATTAACGTTAATAAATCTCATCGCAATTTCACGATTCGGGATTTCTCGCGTCAAGTATTATCGAAGTCCCGACACTTAAATCCACGAAAGGTTAAAGATTAATTGTTAATTGTGATTAATTAAGAGATTAAAACAAATGATTATCGACTAATTAATCCCATCATGATTTCTTGATTCAGGATTCCTTGCATGTCATAACTCTTTAGGACATGATACCTGAAACTCGAAGGCCCAAAAGAGTGCAATGTAAAATCCAAAATCTATTTTGGGAATTTGTCCATCGGGGATTTGACCGACTTGAATATTTTAGTAACCACTTCTTCGTTTCCCCGAATCCCAAAAACCTGAAATCGGGGCTCTAGTCATATGAAAAATTGCTTTAGAAAACCACAATTTTCTCAGCCGTGGAGAGGCCGATTTTTGCATTCGAATAGTCTATTGACATACACAAATCCTAATATTTCTAGTGGTGTCTTCACAGATTTATTTTGATCTTGGTAAGGAAGCTAGAATTCCCCCACAAGATGAGGTTCGTTTTCAGAAATATGACATTTTTACTGTGTTGAGTCATCATTTTGAAATGAGGATTCTGAGCAACTGGAGTATCATTTTGAGAAATGGTTGGAGGATTTTGTGCCTAAACCTTCAGATATCATTAGCCTCTTTCTATTTTTCTATAGGTGTCACATATTGGGAGAATCGAATCCATCTCCGAGCCCTAATTTTCATATTTCATTTTCCATGTTTTGACAGATGTTTGTTAAATGCAGATTTGGGAAAAATGAAAATGGATATTAGGGAACTGAGAGAGGTTTTTTCTATGAAAAAATAGAGGCACAAAAGCCTCTTTCAGTTTATGCACATCTATCATGATTTGAGAGATAAATAACCATAAACATACCCTCATTTCTCAGCAGTTTGACCCATCTTCTATGGCCGTTGGTTTCAAGAATTGATTGTAACTGTTGTTTTGGGAGGATTTTCGACCTCAAGACATATATGAGGAATCTTTGTAACATGGGATAGAGAGGGGGGAGAGGAGTAGTACTCCTGGGTTGTAGCACTTGTTATCATGTTTAATAAAAGAGTGTAGAGCATTTTCGATCTATATCAGAGATTCTTGTGATTTTGATTGCAGAGAATGTCTTATTGCTTCGTTTTCACATCATTTCACTTGGTTTTATTTCCATTTCCTTCCCGATTTGTAACTGTGTTTGCAATGGAATTCATTCGTTTGTTAGATGCTCTATTGTTGGATAGTTTATAGGTTGTTTCTTGAAGAGATATGAAGGTTCATAATTCATCCTTGCTAGATGCTTTGTCCCAACTATCTCTTTCCACTGATTTATGCTTGGAATTCAGTCATTGCTAAGTGCTCCTTGCATTTTGATATGTTTTCTATTTATTCTGCTACCATACTTTTTATAAATCCTTCCCTCTATAATCAACTTCTATCTCGCCTCTGCTCCATGGATTTCCATTGCCGAAACAGTTTTATTACTTTCTTGATCATTTGACTCCATGCCCAATGGACTACTTTCTGGTCCAACCCATCAACCCTAAAACCCAAAACATTCTGTTACCCATAGATCTGCCCATTGTTAAGCTTATTAAATATCTTATTGTGACATATTTTCGAGAGATCCCTCTCGAGTTGGAAGGGGAAGTTTCCAATCAAAAGTGGTTCGACGTTATATCAGAATTTACTTGCATGCAACCCAAGTCAAGTCAGAGTGACAAAATTTATTTCATTTAAAATGTGCTAAGGATTGGTTCTATTACAGCCTAGAACCAACTCTTGCGACAACATACACTATTATCAATCCCAACCAATTCTTCACTAGTTTGTCTTATAAAATCTTCCCTCAATGTTGTAGAGGAAATTCGTCTCTGAAACCATAACTCTCCATATTCATTAAATCTTGTAACCTTTTCTATAATTGATACATTGACTAGAATTTTTATTCCTCAGTCTGTTGCAATCTAGTTTTGAAATTATTGCAAATTATAAAGAAAAGGTCTCATTGAACCCCTAAAGACGCATGAATTAATCTAACCACCTAGACTCCCTGAATATTTATACAACCCCCTCATGCTCATACACATCCACTATATTGTTGGGCTTACCTCAGACTAGTGCTCCTCCCATATCTTCTGCAGTCGGTTTTTTGTTTTACAGTGACACAAGAAAATAAGGGTTTCATTCAAATTCAAAGTGGGATGAGAAACGTGAAGTGGGATGAGATTTACAAGGATTGAGGTATACAATGAAGGATGTTTAAGGTTAAACGATATGAGAGAGTAATTATTTGTATTAGTGGGATGAGAAACTCGATGTGGGATGTGATTTACAATGAGTCTCGAGGTATACATGAAGGATTTGCAAGGTAAAATGATGTTTATTTAAAGTGAAACAAAATGGTGGAGTAATGATTTGTATTGGGTTTGGATAGGATCTACAACATGTCTTTCGAAGTGACATCATGTATGGTGCAAAAAACTCTTCTCTTCTGATCATGCAATTTTAAAAAATAGAGTGTATAGTTATGATCTTCAACAATTTTATTTCATTCGTTATAAAAAATGGGATAGGAGGTTGGCACTAGATTGACTCTTATCGCCCCCTAGTTTAATTGATTACCCATACCCAGGTTTGTATAGCTTAGTTACCCTTGAGATATGATTATTTCCACACTCTAATTAACAATTAAATAAGTCTAGAGTGGAGATAATACCTATCAAACTTACACATGGAGACCGACCAGGCTGTTGAGGAAGTATTCATGTCACTTTTGAGGTTGTATAAAATAGTTGTTGAGGTGGTTGTATATTTTTAATTGTGATCAAAGGATGAATGAACTACTTGGATTGATGCATTTTGGTCATCATGCCCTCCTTTTTCATAGATATTCAACTTGGTACTTGGTTTCCATAATATTTTGCAACCTGGTATGGAGCTTCCATTTAATGTAGATTGTAGGGATTTAAGAGTGTAGTCCATCTTGTAGAGAAATGTTGAGTCTGATCTTTGTAATTTGATGAGTGCATCTAAGATGAAGTAGATTCAAAGGATCCCAAGGTTCTTTTCTGTATCCAAACATATCTAGTGTGGTTGGACATGCCCATTCCACCCAATAGTTGGTTTCCAAACTTGTAGCGCCTAAAAAAATGTTTGTGACAATAGTATAATTGGAACCAAGCCACCACCATATATTTTTTTTAAGTAAGACAATAAAACAGTTTTGTTAACACTTCCTAATTCTCTCTCTTCATCTTATGTAAGTTGTAACTATCTAAAATGTGAATGACCACTTTTGAGTTACTGGATGACCTTACCTGCAATGCTCTTGGAAGTGTAAGATTTTGATCAGACAACCATTGCTTAATATGAGCCAATGTATATTTCCCATTGCCTACAAAAAAAGGCACATTATTTTCCTCATCAAAAGTTCCTCTGCAATTTTTTCTTATACATAAGCAATTGTTGACAAATATGTATGAAGGAGAAGAAGCATGAGTAGGAAAACACCAAGAAGTAGCAGTGGAAAATCACACTCTAGATCCCTTGAAAGGTGATGTATGAAATCTCATTCAACTTTAATTTACAATCTTGATATCACGCAATTAGAAAACCAAAGGCAACAGTTGATTTTGGAATGCAAATCACATGCTGGGGTATATTGAAAGCATAAAAACATGAAGATAAATAAGAATCTCACTTGCATAACACTCCAAAGAATAGCTAGTCCTTCCCAAACTATGAATGTTAAATGGAACTCTACTGACTCATTAATAAAACATAATCTTGGAAATATCCCAACATACACCAACTATGTGTCCAAAAGTTTTTACATAACCCATAAGACTCAATGAATGATGCTTAATGAAGTATATGGTGCCTCTTAGCACATGAAATGTACTGGGGTTATTTCTACCTTTTTTTTTAGTTTAGTTTCCTTTTTAAGACATTTCCCAAATAATTCATGTCTATAAAAGAAGAAAACTCATTTTTCTCTTAGTCCATTTTAGGTCTTTGTCAAATTCTTAAGGTTAGTATTCCATGACAAGAGAAGAAGCTCTTTGAATCACTTTTAAGGGATTTTACACATTATTGAAAAATCATGAGTTCGTTTAGTCATGTATATAGTCTTTGTTTTTTTTTTTAAGTAAAAAAGGGATAGTACATGTTATATTAAGTTACCAAAGAAACATTGACAAAAATACATAGAGATATTGCCATCCTGAGCCACCAAAAATGTTTTCGTTTTACCGGAAACCAGCATAGTTTGGGGTGAAATAAGTCTAGGAAGATAAGCTAAAAACTGTTTTTCCCTCTATCCTGCTCGAAGGAAACTAGGACAGATGGCCATGGTTCAAGTTAACATTGAGCAACAACATGATGAAAAAAAAAACTAGCATAGGAGAACTCAGATACCCGGTGACCTGTTGACATTTCCTTTCTGACACGTCGATCTGGCTGGGATGGAAAACGGTTGTGCGCACATTGGACATTTCCGCTTTGTTGGAGCATTAGAATACGTGTCAAGGAGAAGGTCTAGATGCTGTCCCATGAGGAGGGATCTGTGCTCCTGGTCTTCCATGTGGCCTCAGAGTTCGAACACGAAAGACAGATGCTCTACACGGAGGAGTGGACCATGCAAATCATTGTTTACTGCCTCTCTGAAGGTTTCATTCCCCACTTCCACGTTCATCACTACTCTGGCCTTGTTCATGTTCATTCCTGCTCTGGCCGCGTCCACGTTCATCCCTGCTCTAGTCTCGTCCACATTCATCTCTGGACAGGCATTGTCTCAAGCCTCATCCTCGCTCGTTACCTTCTCAGCATGGTGGGTGGGGTTGTATTCACCCATCCACAGTATCTCTTCGACATAACAAATTGGGAATTCTTCTGAAGGCTCTCCCTTCAGACCGCTTCCATCTTGTGTTTCAGGCATAGTGGCTTGGGGTTCTAGGGTGGTCACGAAGTCCTCCGGGTATGGCATTTCTTCGACATAATAGGTTAGAAACGCGTCTGCAACTCCTCCCTTCAGACACCTTCCAGGCTCAATTGCAAGGGTGTGCGTGCTACGCTCTATCCTAGGCTCAACTATAATGGCATGGAGTGCCAAGCGGTCGGTTCGTGCTCTCTACCGGAGGATGGAAGTCGCTATTGATAGAGCACGCTCAAGGTTCTACCTTCTTTGTCTCTACTCTTTTTGGGTGTACCAGGCCGAGCCTCGATGAGGCCTGCCTCGCTTCCTTGTCATTGCGGATGAGGGGTGAGTGGAGATACAAAAAAAAATGCACCAGAGCTCCCAACCGGCGGGGAGGTCCAAAACGAGAATTAACCATCTCTTTCCAGGCTCTCCAACTTTCAAGTTTCCAAATGACGGCATCGCATGGCTTCCTATTAGCTCTGTCATATTGAATGTTGGATGTGCTAGTGCGTTCACGCAAGGGAGAAGTCTTGCCTCCGTATAGCGGCTGTAATGGTCGGCTACCATCGTAAATGTTGAAGGGATGGGTAGCGGCCTACAACATTTAAGCTTTGGCTTGATGCTGAGCCATGTGGCAAGGCGTTTTCGCGTTTCACCCCATCTGAGGCATGTATATAGTCTTTGTTACTTGAGTAAATAAATTTCATTAGGTTGGGTATTTTAAAGGTCTTCAGGTCACTTCATGCTATGTAGGTAGGGTCTCTTACATTTTAAATATGATTTTGTGCCACTAAATGAATCATTATAACCTCGCTGCAAAAGTTGTTATTTTTCGTAAAATAGTAATGCTCTTGTCAAATTACTCCCAAACTGCCTTTCCTCCACAATGGATTGTAATAATTAGTTTGAGCATTAGAGTCGATGTCATTTTCATGCTAAGAGTCATGTAATTTCAAGTCATACTAAGTTGTTTGAGTTATGGGTTCTATCATATATGTTTTGTAATTTTCAAAGAGAACGCTGCAAAATATCGAGCACTGCAAATTTATGCTACCAAAGCTCTTTACATTGCCAAACAGGTTCGTTGCTAAAACTATGTATGGTACAAATTGGGAACTGCCAAAGTTATGTTTGTTGTTGAAACTCACCATTATCCTTTGATATTCACCAACATTCATGGAACCTAAGAAGCAAAAGAAGAAGAGTAACAAAGGAGGTGAGATAGTCAAACTTGAACCCCAGTGTTTGCAACTGTTAGACTCAGATCCAACCTTTAGAGAATTATTTCAGAGAGTTGGATGTCTGAATTTATGTGATATATTGCAAGTATATCATATGGAGGTGGATAAATAATTCTCTTTAAACTTTAATGGGGTTAAAACAAAGATCGGATCAATGGAGTTCCAGGTTTTAGAAGACACCATTTCAGCAGCTACTGAGATACCTATGCAAGGAGAAAAATGGTTCAAAGGGATGTCTCTAGACTCCACCTATTATAATGATTACTTTAAGACAAAGCATTAGAATGAAAATTTATCATCCGAGGTACCAAGGAATTATATGATGGATCATTTTTAGAAATTTCTACGTGTAATCCAACGTTAGTTTATGTGTGAGGGATGCTTCAACATGGTTTATCGACACCACATCAGGCTTCTTATGTACTTCACTGGTAAGAAAGACATCAAGATTCCTTTTAATCTTTTTAGGAGTTTGGGGAAGATGTTAGGCAAGGTTTAAGAAAGGTATAAACCAGTGGAACATAGTATCTTGCACTCTAACCTCATCAAACTTTTAGTTTTGGAAGAACTTAGAAAAAAAATGGAGATTGGGTCACGTTCTTGTCTTCAGCAGGGTTTAGCGTAGACATCAGTAGTATCGACGGGAAAAAAGGAAAACCCCCTCTTTAAGTTAGAACATAGCTTAGACATAATCTAGTAAATCAAAAAGGAAAAGGGAGAAGGTTGAAGAATCATTGGATCCGAGCATATAAATAGTTGAGGATGTTGCACATCCTTCTGATGTAAATACAAGTAATATGAGAAGAAAGAAGTTGGTTTTCACTCCTCCATTTTCCAAAATGGTGAAACCTAGAAGAACCATGACTAGGTCAGCAAAAAAAGAGTTAGTTCTTATGGAGGAAGGTGTAGCTAAGGCACCTATTCATCATGAATATGAAAAGAGTATTGAAGATCAACCAAAATCAGAATAAAGTGATTTGTGATTTAAGATGCTCAAGAAGCAAATGAAGGAAGAACAAGCCCTAATTTTTCAATTCAGAGATGAGAAGAGACACAAATGAAGACCAAAATAGCAGAGCACATGGGCTCTTCTGAGGAAGCCCTTGACAAGAGTAGGAACATGGTTAGCATATCCCTTCCCCTGCACAAGAAAGTCAAGAATATCTACAGGAAGAATACAGTTTCACAGGCAAAGAAAAGGTCACTGAAAGGAAAGATACATCAAATAGGTGAAGAAGCTGCAAACAAGAACCTAGACCTGTTGGTACAAGAAACAATCAAACAATCTAGAGACTCAGAAACAAAATTCAGAGAAGGTCTCATTTTTTGGGAGTACTCAAGTCATAGGATTGACATGTTGAGGTTGCACAAAAAAAAAACAATCTTCAAGCTTCAAAATAGTTAAAAACAAATATTGTGCAACGAGTTTCTACCGATATGTTGTGAAAATGATGGAAACAAAGATTTCGTAGCGAATATTCACAGGTTCGTTGCAAAATTGTACAAACAATTAGAACTGGTGTGCATTTGATTTCCAGCTGGAACAAACCTCCTCCAAATCTTTAGGTGATGAGAGGGACAATTTTCCCATCATCAGATTATGTAGCTTGATGTGTTCTGTATGCATTAACTAGCCTAGACAACACCCTATAAATTAGGAGTTAGTTATGTTTTATGTTGTAACCTTTTGCAAGAAACTCCTAGGATGAAGGGAAACCTATGTAACTAATTTATATTAAGTTCCTAAGAGGTGGAGTTAAGGATATGATATATGCGTTCAACATTGTAACATGACAGAGGAGTTCGAGTGATAGAAACTAAGTTCAGTACTCTTGTATTAATTTTTTAATTTTCAAACTCTGTGTATCTAGATTTGAGGGTTCTATATGCAATTAAAAATCAACCTTTGTTCTTCTCCATTTTCTCTTTTACCTTCTACTTTAATGGAGTGTTGTTCATGAATGATTCATTTATAATATATTTTACAGGAATCGGGAGTAAAATATGTGTTTCATACTATTGTGAAATTTATCCATTTAAGTATTATGTATTTCCAAATTAGGAAGCTCCTAGTCTATGAAAGTTCCTCAATAAGTGAGTCAATTGAGATGAAAGTGAGATTTTATGATTTATTTTAGTGTTCCTCTACACTTTCGTTTGTTCATTTTTCATAAAATATATATTGATTGTGTTATCACATGAAGTTGTCAAGGACCGCAGGTGATAGCAATGAGCATAGGAAAACAGGGAGGTGCAGTTTTCAATAGTAGAGGTCCCCTAAGCAGTTCAATTTAGCATCATCTTTCAGTGTGGTTTGAAGGACGTTATAGTTGGAAGGAGGATAAACTTTAGCGGGGGCGCTAAAATAGCAGGTGCGCCCAAATCGTAGATCGTGACTAGATCAATGGCCAGAGCGAGCCAAAATCCAAACCATGCTATTGCGGAGGAGCTACATGGCGGAAGGTGGTGATTTTCGGGCCCAAAAGCGGTGTGGGTCCAAACCTCTTTTGACAGCCCTGAATTCACATATATTCAACGATGAATCCAATAGCAACACATGGTCGCCCCCTAGTCATCAAGCCTTGTCTTGATCCTGAGGAGAAATCAGTTAATGAACAAGGACTGGTAGTTGAAACCTCTGCTCACTCCATAAATAGAAGGCATGGAGGGTCTAGCCATGGATACATAACTTCCATCCAGATGTACCACAATGGACGATTTCTTCTTGAAGGCCCATATTGATCTGAGCTTGCGTCTGACAAAAGAATACACACAGTTTGACAGAAGGATGCACAGACGAAAATCCTTGGATGGGATGGCCATATGACTCTCCTAGCAGTTGTCCATTGATCTGAGTACAAATAGATCAGTTTAAGATTTTGTTAAGGTTGATGGTTGAGTAGAGTGCCCTATTTGTAATAGTTTGATAGCAGAGTTATTCTCTAGTTATGTATAAAACCTAAGACTTTCTCATTAATAGAAGTCGGTTTGTTTCACTATCTTGTTTCCTATTATGCTTAAACACTCGTGCATGGATGATCCAGACGAGATGTTGTAGTTGTATTGTAATGGACGTTTGATTATAATTCTTCTATGATATGTTTTAGTATTTTCTTTTGCTGTCATATTTCCTCTTATGATGAAATGATCGTGCATGGATGATCCAGATGAGGTGTTGCGGCCATATTATAATGGAGTTTTGATTATAATGTTATTGTGATATATTTCAATATCTTAAACTTAAGTTCAAGAGTGCTCTTGTGCTTGAGTTTTTCTGCACCAAGTTTCTTCAAGGCTGATGCTTATGGCATACTTGTCCTCTTTCTTCACTGAAACTTCCTCCTTCTCACCTTTAAATTTAAACCACTGACTGAAGTTAATGAGAACCTCATTTTCTTATGCATTGCTAGTCTAGTTTTCTAAGTTAAAAGATTCTTATGTTGAGCTTTGTCCATTTGACCTCCACTCATAAACCTACCTCCACAAACATTTTGATGGGTATTGGGCTTATCCTCCTGCAATATGAGGGTGACTCTTAGTGCTAACAACAAGAATTGAGACTAGAAGAAGAATTTGTTCACCAAAACAACTGCACCTAACACTCTTATCTTTGATTGAACCAAACAGTTTTGAAGAAGGAATCAAGGATGAATTCTTGAAAAAGGCCATGAATGAAGATTTGCATCAAATAGAGAAAGAATGGCACTTCATAATTGGTTTCAAGACCAAGGTACAATAATGTGATTGACACAAAGTGTGTCTTCATAAATAAATTGAAAGAAGATGGTCAGGTTACCAAGAAAAAAGCTAGATTGGTATGTAAAGGATGTGTACAGGTTGAAGGTATCGAGTTTGAAGAGATGTTTTCCCCATTTTCCTGAATGGAAACAATCAGATTGATCCTAGCTTATGCATGCTCCAATAATATTAAAGTGTATTAGATGGATGTGAAATCAATCTTTATCAATGGGGAACTTGAAGAGGAAGTCTACATTGATCAACTAGAAGGATTTTAGTTCTCATAGAATGAAGATTATGTGTGGATGTTGAACAAGGCCTTGTATGCTCTAAAACAGGCCCTCGGAGCATGGTATTATAGACTGAACAAATATATATAGCAGAAAGGGTTCAGAAAAAGAAATGTAGACAACAACCTCTACATCAAGGTAACTCAAGATAGTATTTTATTAATTGAAGTTTATGTTGATGATATTATTTTTGGAAGTGATGATGACAGGTTAAGCCAAAAATTTGAAAAATATATGCAAAGAGAATTTGAAATGTCATTATTTGAAGAACTATCCTTATTTTCGAGTCTTCATATATGTCAAAGAAACCAAAGAATTTTTATTTCTCCAACTAAGTATATCAGAGAAATGTTAAAGAGGTTCGGAATGGAAGATTGAAAACCAGTTAATGCTCCTATGCAAACTAGTTGCAAGTTGAGTAAAGATGATGATTCAAAGTCTACAGATTAGAGGAAGTATAGTTCAATGATTGGCAGCTTACTTTATGTGAAATCATCTAGACCAGATGTAATGTAGGAAGTTGGACGGGTGGCATGATTTTAAGCAACACCAAAGAAATCACATATTCTAGCAGTGAAGAGGATTTTCAAATATCTCAAGGATACATAAGAGTTTGGATTATGGTATCTAAAAGGAAAGGATTTATCACTTATTTCCTACACAAATGCAGATTGGGAAGGTTGCATTGATGACCGGAGAAGCACAGGTGGAGCATTGTTTTACTTGGGTGAGTGTTTGGTATCTTGGCTAAGAAGGAAATAGTCATCAGTATCATTGTCTACAGCCAAAGCAGAGTATATTGCAGTAGTATCATGTTGTACATAGGCTCTATTAGCACTCCATAAACTTCATGCCAAGAAATTTTGCAGCATAGATAGTGTAAAAGAGAGCGGTTTCACTGCAACAGTTTAAAATTCGAGCAAATCACGGATTATCCCTCAGATGATGGCGCCATTTTTATCAACGACAAAAACATAGAACTTTGGGAAAAACATTTTATTTGTTTTATGCCCATTCTCCAAGCAACATCACATTCTAAGTCCATGAGCAAAAACATAGAACTTTGGGAAAAGCAATTATAATTAAGGTAAAATATATAAAGGTGTACTTCTCCCGTTGATATGCATACCCAATCTGCAAGCAACATCACATTCTAAGTCCATGAGCAAATCACACAGCACAAGTCAAGGAGGAGATCACAAAAGGAATAATATTTGTGCACAACGAGTCAAAATATTTCGTGAGTGTCAGAGTATATAAAGGCATATGCTTCATTTTCTATGTCAAATGTGGGATATATCCTACATCAAAAATAAAAAATATCTATAATGCAATGTTCAATGACCATCGCCAAATTCGAACCTGACGCCATTTGTCAAAGAGAAGGCACCCAAATGTTGGTGTGAGAGTAGCTGCCAATGATCTTCGTGATCTTATCAACTAGATCATATTGGTGGAGACGGTCCAAGTGTTACACTCACATGTTGAATGCAGTCAAAAGAAAATTGGGCTTGCCACGAACAAAGTGTGAGTTATCAGTTGTCAATCTGCCAAGAGAACGCCATTTGTGGAGAAGATTGTCATCTATCTTCATGCTTGCACTGTATGTTCTGTGCGATACTTTTATAAATTCGTTAAATCACAGGTATATCAAGCGGATATGTCAAAGTCGCAACACATGACCACACGGAAATTAAAAGGTTTCATTACAGGTGATCACCCGAGGGAATTACAGGTTTTGATTATGTCAAGGTTTCATTCGTATTAATGCCATGCATTATGAGTGTTGACAAAGACATCCAATGGCCAGTTTTCGACAATGTCAAGTGTCAAAGAATGGTGCTGGTATATTAGTCCCCCGTTGGTATATTAGTCCCCCGTGCCCTCATGATGTATGGAGCTGGATACTTTCAATGTCAACGTGATTGGAACCATAATACTTACATGCTACCTTGTGCCATGCTAAAGTGGAGCAAATAGGGTTATGACTGGTATAAATCACATAAACTTGGAAGGCCTCAGGTGGAGGGTTTTTGTTTGTAAAGGGAAGGTTCTTGGGAGGTTGGCATCACATATATATGTCCTGTTACAGGGAAAGGATAAGCCAACTGATGCACCACCGTGGTGATGGTGATATATGTATTTTGATTAATGCAAAAGATATTTGTGTAACAGGAAAGAAATTGACCGATAAAGCTTATTGATGGCATACAGGATATGTTGGTGACCTTAAAGAGTGGACTTTGAAGGATTTTTGCTGGCAGTGAACACCCCTTCACAGACAGACCTGTAGAAAGTTTTGTTATCCCAACCTAGTGAAACTTCTTATGTGGCACATATAAGAGACAGAGAGTTTGCTAATGAATCAAATTGGAATAATTCCTGTGGAGCTCCAAAAATGTTTCAAACATGTCATTTGGAAAGGAGTGTGAAATCACTTGGACCAGAACCAGATCATCGTGGCATTGGTTGTCATAATGAAATATTGGATGAAAATGTTTGCTAATGAATCAAGTTCGAATAATTTCTGTGGAGTTCCAGAATTTTTTCAAACATGTCATTTGGAAAGGAGTGTGAAATCACTTGGACCAGATCATCGTGTCATTGGTTGTCATAATGAAATATTGGATGAAAATGTCCATTTAATTCAAGACCAACTTCTTCATAGGTTTCTTTGTTCTCATCACAACCAACGAGTAGCAAGTCAGTACCAAGAATCAACCAGTAATCTTGAATGGATAGAAGGAGGGAATTTTGGGCATTAATCCCTACAAAAGTTCATGTGGTTGTATGTGTTAAAAAACATAACTCGAGTTACAAAAAACTTGTCAAGCAGTGAAAGGATTTCAACAGGTGTAAAATCCCATATTTTTAGGGCATCGAAATCAACATTTGAATGAGAAAATTCAGTAGTTGAAGAATGAGGGAAGTTAAAGGTAGCGCTACAAAATTTGGAGAGATTAACAACCAATGGACAGTTAGGAAGAATCCAGCTTTCAAAGAAGAGGTGGGAGAGCAATCTATGATTTCCAGGAGCAGAATCAGCAGGTCAAAGCATTTTTGCAGACTATTAATGAACATGCGGCAATCAAACTCCCTTCAGATATTAAGGTGGCAGTTTCAGAATGGAAGAGATTGACCAAATGATCTAAGTAAAGCAATCTTCACAATCAAGATATCATGCAACAGTTTCCAGATTTGTTTATTTTTCAGTATGAAGATAGGATTTAACTCCTAAATGTTAGAGACAACTTTGGTCGCAATTTCCTATAGATTTCATGTTTTGTAATGGTTCAAGGGTTGGCTAAAGTGTAAGAGAAAAATATATTGAGTATCTATTGTAATTTTTGAAATTTAATAGAATATGAGTGCCGATGTATACATCTATTTCCTACGAGAGATTCTTGTGATGATGGTTTGAAGCTTGTTCTCCTTCTTTGTCTATGTGTTCTCTTGTTTTTCTTTTCATTTGATATGTAACCTGTAAGTATCTAATTGGATTTTATGGTTTGGAATTCATGCTCTAAATAAAACAATCAAGTACTTCAATTTCTTCTTAAATTATAATTAGAATTCATGTAAATTGGTGCTCCGAGTGTAATAAGTTGTTTTTTCTCATTCTTGTGTTATTACAACGATATTTTAACTGAAAATCCATTATCGACCTCTCCTCTGCTTCCTGGATTGCTCCTTAACAAGACACTAATATTTATTTTTTGTGCTTGAGTTGACTCCATGCCCAATGGTCTTTTCTCTTTCTCAACCACCATTTCATAAACCCTACCTTCATTTGCAGAAGATCTAGCCACTGCACTTCACAAAACCAGTCAATCCTTGACTAAGTTATAGGAGAGAGCCCTCTCTCGGTTGGAAGGGCTAGCTTCCAGTCCTAAATCTTGGTTTTTGGTTACCTCTGATTTTTCCTCCTTCGGCGAAGGAAAATTATGGAGGGATAACAGGTTCTATGGATGAAACAAACTCTGACAAATATACAGGTTGAGAGTGATGAGCCCATTCCAATATATTGTGATAATACCATCTCCATCAATATCTCAAAGAATCCAGTGATGCACTCCAAGACGGAGCACATTCCAATCAATTATCACTTTCTATGAGAACATGTTGTAGAGAAGAACATCAGGGTTTAATATGTGGGAGCAAAAGAACAAGTCACATATATCTTTACAAAACCGCTTCCAGGGGAATCCTTTGAGTATCATCGACAAAGACTTAGAATAATTTCTACTCCAAAATGAATTATTTTGAATGTTTATCTTATATGTCTTATATTTACATGATGAAGCACCATAAAGAGGATAGTTCACGTTGGGGGAGCAGTTTTAGGAAGAGTTAAGTCAGGGGGAACAACCCCAAGGACAATTCAGTTAGGGGGAGAAGCCCTAGATGGGAAGTTACCTTTGTCATTGATGTATAAGGGGGAGAGATTTATCAAATGCAGGATAGAGAGTTAGATGCTTGGAGAGAGAGATAACAAAGGCATGTTTCTAGGGGGAGCGATGGTCATCGGGGGATCATGAGCAATATGAATTCAATGTTGCATCGAGGTGTTGCTATCAATGCCAAAGGGGGGGATTTTTTTTATTATTTGAGTTGGTTTTCATTGATGTCAACCCTTGAATCAAATCCAGAAGAAAATTATCGTATCACCTACAATATGGTTAAGAGAATTAAATTTGATTGATTTTTAATGGTACAAAGATTAATATATTTGTAGGTACAACTATTCTATATGGATAGTACATGTCATTCCATTTCTGGTGATATGTGAAACGTCACATAACTCCTCACAGTTAGAGAGTTAGGGCCTTATGAAGTTGGAGAAACCTCATGAGTTATCTAGAAGGTCAAAGAAGTCAAATTATTCTAGAATCTCATAGAAGAAGTTGACTAGTCAAGTGGGTGAAACTATGAGTCAATCATGGGTTAAGTTGTTGCAATAAGAAAATAATTAAAAATAATTTAGTTGCAACTAGAAGTGGAGAATTTACTATTTGTAGCAAAGTGGGTTAGAAGTGGACAAGCAATTAGATGTGGGTTAGCTCCAAAAGAAGAAAATTGAGTTAAGTTGGTTAGAAGGTAACCCCTTGAGGAAGCTACATGGAAGTATAAATAAGAGAGAAAGACTCTCCTATTACCATCTATTGAGCACATTGAATATCTATTATTTTGTAAGGTTTGTTGTAGGTACTCATTGATACATCTAAAGTTA